>JANZLD010000235.1:10948480-10961087 GCA_026413575.1 Erythroxylum carthagenense | reverse complement strand
CTTCCATCAAGCACAATATAAGTTACCATAAAACCAAGAATTCATACGCGTTAACTTACATAATTTTTGGACCATTTGTGACACAAGAAGAGAAAAAGTTCTCATAATATCATCTCCCTTGTAATTCAACAGTTTATTCCTCCCCATCACATCCTTAATCTTAACATATATCATATTCATCCTCTCAAACTATTGTTGAATGGTCATAAATTATGAGTTATCTTTCTCCTGTTTTGGTGTCAGTAATCCTTTAGTAGACAGTTGAAAGAAACGTTAGTGAAAATAACTTTCTCATACACTCTCTCATGTGTTCACTCTAAAAAATGGTAAGCCACTCTTGTCTCTCCATTTCCTTCATAAGTTCTTTAAAAGACAAAACAAGCACAGACAAGAATTCAACTTCATAAAGTACAAAGCTTAAGAACTTTTAGTTAATAAGAGATAATAACAAAACTACGGGATAAACAAGAAATGTTAAAATATAATAAAATAAGGAAGATAGTCAGAATTTCAAAATGTATTACAAATGCTTTCTTAAGTTAATCGTTACTACACTACTTTCGTCTTTTTTTTCTTTTCTTTTACTTCTTTTAGGACCACATAAATAATTCCGATAGGAGAAAGAAAGTTTGATTGATAAAGGCATTCTGTGAATGAAAGAATTGGGCACAAATATGTATTGAAGTGAATGTTTTCGCGTCGTCGAGTCCAACAGCTTACTCTCCTTCAATCTTCTATTTGGGCCAATCGATTCCGCCTTTTTAGTTTACATCTTCAGTAGTTTCACCGAATTAAGTCAATAAATATTTTATAGGCTTGGGAGCCCAATTGTTTATATGAGCAACACGAGAAAATAAATTGAATGGAAAAAAACTATAGCACAATACGTAACTTACAAAAAACGAGATGACAAATTTTTATGTTTAATAAAATTTTAGAAGTGATAAATGATGCAATAGAAAGAAGAGGAACAATAACAAAACACAAAAAAAAATCTCTTCTTTTTTAAAAGAAGGAATAGAATAAATTTTAAACGGTATGAAAATAAAAAAGAATAGCCATGACTAATTTTAGATCCAAGCTTTGATCAATTGCATGAAGAAAAAAGCTAAATGATTAATCTTTTGACTAAATTTTTTAATATTATTAAATCTTATTTGTTTTACCTTTTGATTATTTTCTATTTTATTATTTTAAAAAGAAACAAATTATAAGACTCCATTTATCACTGCATAAAATAATTTATTTTTTAATTGAATTTGATGCCCCTTAACCTATCACAAAAATTACCATTTGTCTTCTCCAAAAGAATTTCGAATTAGGATGGCCATGGTCTTAGAATTCAAAAAAATTATTCATTTTCTATGTCCAAAAGCAATTCTGAGTCAAGATGGTTCTGGATCATTTCTCCAAAATTAAGATAAGGTTGACCTCTTGTAGGAAGGGGTCTTACCATACCATAAAAGCAGTTAGAATGACAAGGACCTAACATTTGGGAGGACAAGGCCGTCAACTTGTTGGGTTTAGGTCAAACATTGACGCCTACAAGTCCCAAAAACCTGTAATAAGTACCATAATTACCCATCTTAATCAGGTACATTTTTCTTGTTTTAAATCAAGTTTAACATACTAATTTTTGTTTGTGTATATATTGGGTACCAAATAATTAAATTCTTCTTATATTTAGAATTTAACCTTAGTTTAATTTTTAATTATTTAATTTTATTCAATCTTTAACATATTTTATAATAATATAATATCAATTAAACATTTTAAGCCTTAAACTTCTTTCTTTATTAGGTTAACTTCTAATTCAATTTTTAAAACATTATAATTAACTAATATTGCTTATCAACAGGTTTAATTCGTAATCTTCATCATCACATCTAATCTAAAGTTTCGTAATAAAGTAAAGTTTTAAAAAATTTAATATTACGCAGCCTTAAATCAATCTCCTTATTTTTCTAAAATAAAATGGACATAATATCTCATGAAATTATTACAAGACAAAGTAAACTAATAATCTAATATAAATTCGTTTGCCTTTTAAGACAACTGTCACAGTTTCGGTTTCACATGCTTTTTGTCAAATTTAGAATTTAACTCTCTTTCTTTCATTCCTTCCTTAACACTTTCTTCTTCATCTCTCTGTCACATCTACTCTTTATTTATACACTTGTCTATATATAGACCACTTTTGCATAATTTATGATTGACTAGTTTTCTTACTTGGGTTGATTTTGTTTCAAGTCTTTAAGTTCAAATCCAGAGGAAAGTTTTCAATTTTCTTTACTCCTCAGTTTTGATTTGATTGGGTAATACATCGATTTGTGATCCATTACTAAGAAGATGTCATACGCTTATCTCTTCAAGTATATCATAATCGGCGATACTGGTAATTTTCTCCTCTCGATTTATCGGTTTACTAATTTGTTTTGTCGAATTTTTGAGATTTTGGTTTCTTTGGGGCTTAGGTTTTTGGTGAATTTGTGGTGTATAGGTGTTGGGAAATCGTGTCTGTTGCTACAATTCACGGACAAGAGGTTCCAACCGGTGCATGATTTGACGATTGGAGTGGAATTTGGGGCACGGATGATCACCATGGACAACAAACCTATTAAGCTCCAAATCTGGGACACGGTAATTATTGATTTAAATTATTTGTGTTTCTTTGCTTATTAACAATTAGGAACTATGAATGAGAGCTAATGTTTTAATTGTTGTTGTATACATGTACACACACACATATATATATGGATATGTTTGTCAAAAGACACTTATTTTCACATTGATTGCTATTCCAATTGAATGGAGAAAAGGTTGTTTTCCTTCATAATTGATAAGTATTTTGAGCTAATGTTTTAATTGTTGTTGTATACATGTACACACACACATATAAATATGGATATGTTTGTCAAAAGACACTTATTTTCACATTGATTGCTATTCCAATTGAATGGAGAAAAGGTAGCTTTCCTTCATAATTGATAAGTATTTTGAGCTAATATTTTAATTGTTGTTGTATACATGTACACACACACATATATATATGGATATGTTTGTCAAAGGACACTTATTTTCACATTGATTGCTATTCCAATTGAATGGAGAAAAGGTTGTTTTCCTTCATAATTGATAAGTATTTTGAGATAATTGGACTAAAACAAAAGCTAAACTGAATATAGCTATACAGTGAAAAGCCCCAAATTGATTATACTTTTGCTGATGTTTTGGCTAATTGCGTTTATAGAGTTGGAACATGTGCAAAAGCTGTGATGAATGTACATATATAGTGAAAGCCCCAAACTGATTATACCCATTGGATTGTGCTGATGTTTTGTCAAATTCAATCTTTCATAATGTATAACCCGCAGTTATAGAGTTCGAAGATGTGTGTCTTGCTTTCGCATAAGCAATGTGGATGTCAGTATGGAGTTTCATAATTAAATCTTTTCACAATTTGACAGGCTGGTCAAGAATCCTTCAGATCTATTACAAGATCTTACTACAGAGGTGCTGCTGGTGCGTTGCTTGTCTATGATATTACAAGGTATTTTTAGTTTTGTTTTGCTTATTTATAAATTTATTGGCTGCTCAAATAATAAACTCATTTTCTATTTGTGCATGTTATGCCATACTAATTGGTGCGGACATAGGTGGTTGTTCATAAAATAGGGCTATAGTTTGATAGTTTGGATAAACGTTGAAGCTTTCTGTGGTTATTTTCTGATATTTCCTTAAACTAGTTTTAGCTGAATTGCCCTGATCAGTTATCTATATGAGACCTTCTTAGCAGATTTTGGCGCATGCTGTATCTCCTAGGTATTAATATACTAGTCATAGGTCATCATTGCATTGTCAAAAACCAGAATAACAAACATCGGTTAGGCTCTGCCATGTATGGTGTTGGTCAGGGCAGTTGCAATCACTAAAATTTAAGCCTTTTTCAGTTTGAAGTGACAGACTGCCCTTAGTAGTTAAGGAAATTTCTTGTAGACCTTTATGGTGGCATAGTTAGCATTGACACATGGTTGTGTCCTTCGCAGGAGAGAAACCTTTAATCACTTGGCTAGCTGGCTGGAGGATGCAAGGCAGCATGCTAATGCAAATATGACTATTGTGCTTATTGGTAATAAGTGTGATCTCGCTCATAGAAGAGCTGTGAGCACAGAGGAAGGAGAACAATTTGCAAAGGAACATGGTTTGATCTTCATGGAGGCTTCTGCAAAAACTGCTCAGAACGTCGAGGAGGTAAGGAAACATGATACATGTGGGGTTTCTGAGGGCTGTTGTCTATGAAAAGTTTCTCTTTTTGATCTGAAAAATAGTCTTTTAGATTTTCATAATTGCAATTTTCCATTTGCAGGCATTCATAAAAACTGCTGCAACAATATATAAGAAAATCCAGGATGGAGTTTTTGATGTATCAAATGAGGTTAGTTTGCTCTTTATAACATGTTCATTCTATTTCTTTTTCTCTAACATTGTTGTTTATTTTTAAAAAATGAATTTTTAATAATTGTTTCTATTATTTTATGCAACTACATGAAAATATATAAATATTGTTATTTTTAGCATATTTATCATCAATGAGCCTTAAAGGTAATTACAATTCTATGTTACTTTCTTGCCTTGTGATTCTCTCGACAAGAACCATTTAAGATGGATTCAGCCTTTAGTTAGAGATTAGAACTGCTATATTTCTTGCATAGCAAGAAAGTAATTGAGCTAGAGTTAAGGATGGTGTGGATGATAATTTGTTGTCTTATGCAGTCTTATGGAATAAAAGTTGGGTATGGCGGAATTCCAGGCCCATCTGGAGGCAGAGACGGTTCTTCTTCTCAAGCTGGGGGCTGCTGCAGTTGATATTTAATGCTCATTTCTTGCGCTGGGAGCTTACCTCCATTTGATCTTTCATTTCTCTTGTATGTGGTTCTGAATACTGTTATTAAATTCGTATGTGTGAATTTAAGGTATACGTACAGCTGTTCTTGATTTCATGTTTACTAGTTGTAAATTCGTCAGTTTTCTTTTTTAACCTTGTTCTTCCCCTTTCATGCATTTTAGACTTCAATGGGTCGTGTAATACTATTCTCCTGAACTATTATGAAATCAAACTGTGTATTTCCTTGAACTACAGTGGCAATTGTAGAGACATGTCATTGATAAGTAGATCGCTTGAAGCTGTCACTGATACATTTGCCTGTATGTTACTGATTTTGCTTCTTAAGTGTGTTAGGCAATTTATGGATTCAAGGAACCATTAAATTAATTGTAGATTAAAGAGATTAGACAATTTATGGTGCATGGAAACACTAAAACTGAAGCCTCGTCATCTGACAGGAGCTGTCTCCATAACATCAAAATACATCTTCATCGTGCGTGCTCTTGAACATACCAACAGTCATGTGCTCCTTCATAGTAAATAATGTGTCAGAATACCGGAGTGTGCTGTGTGCTGGGTTGGGTAAATGAACGGTAAAGAGGGGAACAGACCATGTAGGAAATACATCATCTGTATCAGGTGGTCTCTTCTTCCTCTATTTTATGTCATTTCACTCGCATATTTACGTAAGTCTTATATAAATCTGTAGATAAGATTTAATAGAAAATAGTAAAAACTGACTTACCGGAACTAATGACCAGTTAAATCTAATAAAATTTTGTAAAGAATCTTAACAAGTACTAATACAATAAATTAAAAAGCTATGTAAATAATTGCAATAGGCCAAAAACTAGAATATGCGTTTGTGACGATTAAGTTTTAGAGTAGTAATAGTAGATTAATTTATAAAGAAGATTAATCGTAATTTAATTTAGATTTTCCTTTTCTATTTGAATATATTTATTAAAAGGTAAAATATATCAATCTTTTAACTGATTTTACTAATCTTATTAAAATTTTGTTTTTTTAAATAGTCATTTTCTTAATTTTTGTCATTAACTCCGGCTTAATGTCTATTTACTCATGAATGACATATTTTGCAATAATCCTATTATGTCAGATAAATGAGTTTGCTCTAAAGTATGTCGTTCATGACTTATGTAACACTTCAATGAATCTAGAAATTGTTACTTAATCCAGAATTAGTGATACAACATAATGGAATCATTGACTTTGGATTTTTTTTTTTTTACATAAAGGGAAAGAGTACATCAGAGACTAATTAGTCTGGAGAAACTTTGGATTTTTCACAAAACATAAAGGCTTCCAACAAACATTTTGTAAATACAAGAAGTTTTTATAAAATTGGTGAAATTACATGAAAAGTTTGTGTTGTTTTATAGTGTTAATTAAGAAAAAGTAAGGATGACAATAGTTCAAGCCGGGTCGGGTCATGAAATGATTGATCTGTGGCTCGGCTAATAGCACGACCCGTGGCCCTACCCTCAGCTCATAATCAGACTAAGAAATCTTAGCTTGTGGCCTGTTGACTTCAAGCTTGGTCGGGTTGGGCCAGGCTAAGCTCGACAAGGATTGCCATTCTTAAGGAAAAGTTAAAGAAGATCAAAACTTATAAAGAAAGAAAGAAAAAGACATGGTGTTGGAACAGTAGTGTGCAACTATAAAGAGTGTTAGTCACAAAGTTGTTTGTATCTTATGAGATATATACTGGTTAGAGTTTACCTCCCCTGTTTGTAAAATTTATACAACTAACCAACTTAAATATATTTTATTTTAGATTAATTGTATTGAGGCCTCGTGTTATTTATACCTTTTTTCATTTTAGTTCTTGATTTTTAAAAATTATCATTTACTCTCTGAAGTTACGATTTTGCATCACTCATATCCTTTGACATCATTCTTAAATAAAAAACCCAACTAAAAATGACGAAATGACGTTTTGTTACTTGTATTAAATAGTACAACCAAAACATAAATTATGCCATATAACAACATACATTGTATCATGTAATATCTATATCAATAATACGACATGATTTTATTATTTTCTGTTAATTTTTTTAACAAAAAATGACTTCACTAGTACGAGTAATAAATAAACATAACTTCAAGGGCACGTGTGATTTTTGAAGTAGATTGATCCTCTTATGCATTCAAAAGGTATCCAAATAATTTTTAAGTTATTGAGATAGAACACGTCATATGAAGAACAAGTCAAAAAACATGAGAGAATGGTATATGACCTCATTGGGTTCGTCAGCATAAGCTTACTTGTGAATTAAATGTTAACAAAGTTGCTACTTGATGAGAAGAAGAATGGTTCTAATATAAAGAAGATGTAGATTGTAAAGAGGAAGATGAAGTAATTTTCGTAGTGGATTGTATGTTGTCCATTAGAATATAATTAAGTATTTTATATATGATATAGTAGAATAGGGACCACATTATCTTAGATTCCATTTTTGTTTGTATCTTCTATGTTAGTAAATTATACATATTCTATTGGTAATCTCCATATTATCTTTTTTATTGTTTAACTTGCTAGTTATTTATCTGGCAACCAATAGAAGAAGAAAGATAATGTTTATGGATTTTAATATTTGTAGACTTCAATCACCTTACCTAATTGTTTGTTTAACAACCAATATTTAGTCCCAAATTTTTGTTGTCCAAATTTACTTATATAGTTGTTTATCTAACACGTAAAAAATATTTATCCCACATTTTTAGTACAAAAGATTGATGAAGATATCAGTTTCTAGTATAACTTTCACTTTAACACATCTTCTATAAAATCAACAAAAGAAAATGAAAAAAAAGGGAATTATCTAACTTTCAATTAAAATGATACACCAATAGACAGAAATAAGTCAAATATATTGGCAAGCATGAGGGATAAACATTATTCTCCTAACATCAAAATATTGATATACCAATTAGCTAACAATCCAAAATAAATAACTCTAGTAGTTAGTTAACAATCCAAAAAGGGATAACCCTATTAACATTCTAATGCCTAACAATATCAAAGACTACATCAATATTAACATTAAAAGTATTATAATTATTTCCACATTTATATCAAGATGGCTTACTAACTCCAGATTGTTGAGTGTTTATATTGTTTTGCATTCTTCTTCATATGTTTTTCTTTAGCAACTCTCATCTCCTACAATTATAAAAGGGTGAAGATTTTCCTTCTACTTGTTAAAGTTACTTTACTATCAATAATTGACTCTACATTAAGTCTTTGATGTCTATATACAACTCTTATTGGTACTCTATAAGGAAAATGAGGTTAGATGGCACTCCCTCGATAATCTTTTTTGTCACTTTTTTAAGAAGCCATTGCTAGTTCTTTCTTTACTTCAACACTAGTAACTCTAGTTGGTTCTTCCTTTTAACATTAAGGAGGAGGAACAATATATAATTAATAAACCGAAAATGATCTATATATGATGCAGTATAGTGACGCCTTACACTCTAGATAGGAATCCTAATCTCTTCATTAACATAAGCCCAATGCCCTTAACAGTACCTTAATCTTTGTTTCCTTCTTTATGCATTACCAAATATAGAATCTTGGAATCTTTCCTTTAAAGAACATTAAATTATGTTGTTACATTGTGTTTTACATAATTGGCATGTTATGATCATATTCTTCCTTGATGTTATTCAAGATAAAGGTGTTGTTTCTCCATCCTTATATACTTTGCATCATCTTTTATGAGTCATTGAGTATTTTAGTTGTTTCAACTAATGTATTAAGTAATCTCCTAGTTTATGCCCCCCCAAAAAAGATACATTTGTTATGACATGACAATATGAAATGTTTGATAGATCTCAAAGTCTTATATAAGCAGCCTTTGTTATTTTAAAGTACCTTATGACTCTCTTCCTTTTTGTTAATTTCAAAGTCTCCTACTTTATTCCAAGCTACTTCAAAAATAAAAATAATAAACTATATTGTTAGTTCACATTCAAAATTTTCCTAATATTATATCTTATCCCAAACAACTGTTTGTATTCTTTTAAAGTCTTATTTACATATAAACTCTAATGTCTTTTAATATTGAAATATGTGATTTAAATTTAGCTTGTATAATTTTTCTATTGAATATGTCACTCAAATTATTATTAATAACATAAGATTTTATCTCAATATTTATAATGAAATTCGTACTCCATCTCTCCAATAGGTCTTTGGGAAATTCCTTATATACAGTAGGCTTTGACTTAATTAAAATTTTCTAAGTGACTTTAATTTGCTCAAGAAGGGATTTTACAACTTTTTAAAGGAGCTTTTACAGCTGCAACTCTTTAAAGAAGCCCTTACAATTGCAAATTCGTATCATTTCTTCTCAACTTTGCAAAAACTATGTTTTACGCAACACCTATATTCTATATTAAGAAGAATATCACTCATAACTTTTATTAAACCATGTCATGAATGAAGAATATTATAAATTTGTTTAGTAACAAATATATGTAAAAGGATATATATATATATAAGACATAAATAAATTCTTACGCATAGCTCTTGTTTATTTGCCATTAACACCAAGTCTTCACCCTTTTCAAATTCTATATTAACTCTAAATAGCTTTATGAACTATTACGATATCTTAGTTGTTCATATATGTACCATTGCTCATACAAATGGGAACATCTAACTCTTTCCATCTCTACCCACAACTATCACTAATTTACCTTTAACTCCACCTTTAAGGAATGCACCATCCAAGCTAATCATTTTCCTAAAAGAATTTAACATCCCTTTCTTATGACATGCAAATGTATTGTATAACCTATCAAACATAGGTTGACCTTAACTAAAAGCTTGAGACTCAGACTAAATTACAAATATTGTTCTAAGATTGGAAGTTATTATTTCTTCCTTATAGTTTCTTAAAGATTTATATTCCTCTTTTATGTCACCTTTTCATTCCCAATCAACTTTTCTTTGGCTTTAAGGAGTTTTAATAAAGGAACTTCAGTGATCAACTAATTTTTAGCTATTATCCACATATCTACCAAAGAGGTAGAAGCAACATATTTCAAACCTTTGAACAAAGTATTTGCTAGCAAAATGCTTGAAAAACTCTTATATTCTTAAATACTTTAGAACAATGATGGCCCTAAATATAATGAAAAACTTAAAAGATATGTGTATTATTGTTCAAATTTCTAATTATCTTTTAAGAAAAAGCAAGATTAGTAGACTTTTCCCTTAACATAGTTTTGTAATTTTTAAAACTTCATATTATATCTTTGTCTTACTAAATACTTATTCAAAACCTCTATAAATTTGCCTTTTCAAATCTTATCTACAATGTACATTATAGACATGAGAATCAAAGATCACAATAATGATTCTTGCTTTTCTACCTTATTGAATATGACCCATCACTAAATTCAATCATATATATGATGACTTGCTTCCTTATCTGAATTGAATAAATCAAGCTCTTCACCTTCCTTAATCTTAGGAATTGAAGGCCTTTGGGGTTTATTGTCTTGTTCTTGAAATTTAATTCGTTAATTATTGCTTTTGATGCCTCTAATACAATTTGGATTCATAAATTTATGATTATGAGTCTTTCAACTCCTCATCCTCACAAATACTCCACTCCTTACTAACTTCATCCTTATAATCTTCACCTCTTACTTCTAACTCTTTAGATTGATCATAAGCATCACTTTCATCATCACCCAAAAAATGCACCCACCACATCTATTGTTCTTTTTTGAGAATTTTCACCCTCAAAGATTTAAATAGTCAAAACATTAGAAGCTAATTGTTTCTCAACGTATGAATTATTTAAATGAGCCATCATGGTGTGTACGCAGTACCTTATCCCAATCCATTATGAAATTTTCATAAGAAGACAAAAAATTTTGATATGCTTGTCAGGAAACCATAAGTGAAACAAAGAGAACATGAATCTATTACAAAAAAAAAAGGATTTGAAAAGATAATTACTTTATACAATCTCAACAAACTAGCAAGCATTCTCAAACATGACAATATAAAAATAAAAACCACATTTAATTATAGGTCTACGAAATATGATCATTCATGCCCAATAAAACTATTATTACTTAGGTAAAACAAACATCAAAGTGATCAATCTTTAAGAGAACGAACATGCATGTCTAAAAAAGTGGTGAATTTTCAAAATTGAGACTACCCACATGTAGCATCCTACTCCCACGAGACCCGAACCCGACATCGACTGTGATATCCGAGCCCGTGACCCGCGAGGGTGGTATGCTAGAGCAGTCAATGCAGTTTAAAACTCGGTAATACATTTTTTTTTGAAAACCCATCGAGTGCGCAAATATCAGTAAATAATTTGGGCCCGTTCTAATACGAAATCATTTTCAACAAAACACTTATGTCACATAAGATATGAATAATACTAATTAATCCCTATCAATCTCATCCTATGACAATTTACTATTTTACCCTTCCTATCAGGGGGTGGGATGGTACAACAAACACCGATCCCTACAAAGACAAATTAACTCCCTATGCCAAACAATGCATTTGATACCGTTGCCTAGTGGGTTAGCTCCTGTACTTAAACCTAACCAGGCCAGACGTGGCTTTTGCAATTCACCAGCTCACACAATTCACCTCCATACCTCGACATCCACACTGGACAGCTCTACTCCACCTACTAAATTACCTTAAATACTCCACCACTTTTAAACTCCTCTATCCAGTACAATCATCGGTGCAACTACATGCTTTCTCTGACTCAGACTGGGCAGGTTGAAACTTCACTTGCAAATCACTCACCAATTACTACGTCATGCTCAGAGATGCTTTGGTATCTTGGAAAACCAAGAAATAGAAAACAGTAAGCTGTTCCTCCTCAGAAGCTGAATATTGCAGCATGGCCAACACCTTCTGTGAAGTTAGATGGCTCTCTTACGTCCTTCATGACATGCAAATTCCTCTGTCATTGCCCATCCCTCTCCATTGCGACAACGTCGCAGCAATCCATATATCCAAGAACCTGGTTTTTCATGAACAAACGAAACATGTCGAAATTGACTGTCATCTTGTTCGTAACGCCATCATAGAGGGTTTTATCTCCACTCTCCACACTCCTTCATCCTCACAGTTAGTTAATTGCTTCACCAAACCATTGTCTTCCACGAACCTATCTTCTAATGTCTTCAAGTTGGGTATGCTGTCACCGATGCCAACTTGAGGGGGGGCTGTTGCCAGGCTTACCTCACCATCCTCTCCTCACATCACCCGCATATGACAGCCAGACGCACATTTCACCCTCTGCACATAATCATTATGGAATAATAGTTCATATGAGAGAGAGATTTTTTTCTTTATCCAGCTGCACGTAATCTTCGTATAGCAATGCTTCTATATATATGTAGCTCTTACGTTCTTTTGTAATAAATAAAAAAGAGAGTTGTCTTCTTTTTCACAAAATATAACAAAAGAATTTAGAACATCGAACTACAGGTGTAACACCCCACTCCCTTATGACCCGAACCCGACATCGATGGTGATATCCGAGTCCGTGCCCCACATGAGTGGCGTGCTAAATCACTCAGTCAGTCAAAACTCAATATTAACCTTTTTTTTCTTTCTTTCACACACACATACACATTAACATATCCGGAAACAATTTACATACACCATTCAATGGACTCGGGCCCCTTTTCATA
>JANZLD010000235.1:10922743-10942476 GCA_026413575.1 Erythroxylum carthagenense | reverse complement strand
ACAATAACTCAATAATATTCTAATAATATCTCTTTTATCTCATTTTTCATAATATTAATTATAGTTACTGTTTATATACAAAATATTTCAAAAGTAATATTAATAAAAAAAGAGATAGTTGATATTTCAAATTTATATTATTATAATAGTTGATATAAAATTAAAAATTAAATAGCAAAATATGTTGAAAGATTATTTTGTAATTTAAAAAATTTACATATTATTTTACAATTTTTAAAAAATTTATAATAATCCAAAATAATACTTAATATTGATGGCTGATAGTGCCAATACCTTATTGTACTAGAACGAAAATCTGATACCAGGATCATCACGGTGTTAATATCATTGACTGTTGCTCCTAAAATCTGCATGTAGTGAAGATAGGCCAGATTCCATGAAAATGTGCACTCGTAAAAATTGAAAGAAAGAAAGTATTTACCCATCTTGTGTACAGTTAATTGTAATTAAATAACATAATCTTTGCTACTGGTATTCCACTTTGGGTGATCTGACAAGAGCCGAGACGACAACAAGACAGAAGAAGAGAAGCAGGAGCGGTGGATTGGATTCCAAGACAGATATAACAGGGATCCCTCAAAAATCTCATCTTTTCTTGAATTCTTTGTTCTTTACTGATCTGAACCTGAAAGATTCAATCTTTATCCAACCCCAATAAATCCCTTCTTTGATTTCGTTGCTCTTTCTCTATATAGATATATAGATTAGATTGTTATCATAAGATCAGTTGTTATTGTTGTTGATAGTGTTATATCAATGGCTACACCTGGTAATCCAAATCAGAATCAACCAGGTGGTGGTGGTCTTGATGTGAATAAGCTGTTCAAGCCGTCTTCAGGGCCTATGAACATGATGATGATGCAACAACTGCAATTTCAAAGCCCAAATCTTTCTTCTCCCAATAGCAATAACAGCAATCACTCAGGTGGCAATCTCACAACCTCGCCATCTTTCCCTCTTCCTTCCTCATCTCCTCCTCCTCCTCCTTATCTCACTCCATCTTCCTCATACCCTCCTCCCTCTGGCCCATACCACAACCTTTATCACTCAAACTACCTCTCGCCTTACGCACCTCCACCACCACCCACTCAACTCCATCACAATCAGCATCACTACCTCAATAACATTTACCCTCCACACCAACAGCAGCAGCTCAATAGACCACAACCCATCTCTTCCTATCCTCCTCCACCTCCCCCATCCTCTGTTGCTCCACCTCTTCCAAATTCTAGCGGTGGTTCTGTTTTGATGGACATGTTGAACAATCAAAACCAGCAAAAGCCACCTCCTTCCTCTGCTGACACCATAACTCCAGTTGCTTCCACCACCAACTTCCATGTTCCTTCTGCTCCACCTGTCAGTTTGGGACCTCCTAGTCAGCACCAGCCTTCCAGTCCTTCTCCCATTAGAATGCTCAGCAGTAAGCTTCCTAGAGGGCGTCATTTGACTGGGGACAGCGTAGTGTATGATATTGATGTTAGGTTGCGAGGAGAGGTTCAACCTGAACTCGAAGTCACTCCTATTACTAAGTATGTGTCTGATCCTGGACTTCTACTTGGTCGCCAAATTGCTGTTAATAGGAATTACATCTGTTACGGGCTGAAACCTGGTTCTATTCGTATCCTCAATGTCAATACAGCTTTGAGATCTTTGCTTCGCGGCCACAACCAGGTTAGTCCTTACTCAGACAGGGCCATTACCGTCATGTAATTGCTGTGGATTTATGTGTTTAACATAAAAACACCACTCCATTTAGCCGTGTGTTCAACGTTACTAAGATATAGCTCATTATTGATTTGATTAGCATGTACAATTTTTGAAGCTTTCTAATGCTCTCGTACACATTATAGACTTCAAACACGTTTTGCCCGAATAACGTCACCTTCTTGTACTTTTAACCTATTGATCAACAAATATGTAAGATGATTAATCAGCGTTTCAGATGTAGGAAAATTAATGCCTCGTAGATTAGAGACTAACTTAGACTTCCTATTATGAATTGCCAATAAACATATTGGTATAGATGTTATAACTGACGCCTTGACCTTTTAATTGTCTTCATCTTTTGCCTTAAGTGATGAACTGCCCAAAAGTTTTAATCTTTCATCCTTTAATTTACTTGTTACCTCTTTTGTTCTTTTGTTTAATACCTGTAATTGACTGACAATCTGCTTTTCCTGTAACCAAATTTCCTTTCAATAACTGGGTCAAGTTTGTGTTCCTGTCTCCTTTAATATTCTCAGATGCCTATAGACTGAAAATTTACATGCACTTTTTTTCTTTTTCAGAAAGTAACTGATATGGCTTTTTTCGCTGAGGATGTTCATCTTCTGGCAAGGTAACTTTTGACATCGTGATTTTGTTTGCTTATGTTTCCATAACTGAAATATGCTTCTATTTGGGCAGCATATGTGTTAATGGACGGATTTTTGTTCGAAAAATCGATGAAGGCGAAGATGAGGAAGAAAAGCCCCAAATTTTTGATAAGATTGTTTTTGCCCTTCATATAAAGGCAGAGGAAGAACCAGTCCACCCTAGATTATGTTGGCATCCTCACAAACAAGTAATCCTGGATTTTGACATTCATGCCATCTAGCACTTTCTTTAAGTCACTCTGTTTTTCTACGTCATGGTTGTTAATTGTATGGAACATTTGCAACAAACTAATCCTTTTCAGGAAATTTTGATGATTGCCATTGGATACCATATACTAAGAATTGACATCACTAAGATTGGAAAAGGCGTAGTATTTTCAGTGGAAGAGCCTCTTAATTGCACAATAAATAAGTTGATAAATGGGGTTCAGCTTGTTGGCAAACATGATGGCCAAGTTACTGAATTATCAATGTGTCAATGGATGACCACCCGACTAGCTTCAGCTTCAGCAGATGGCACAGTTTGTTTTCTTGCCCTTTTGCTCACTGTTTTGTTTTTTTAATAATATTAAATGGGGATATCAACTACTAATTATGTTGCAGATTTTTTGGCTTCGGTTATATATGTCATACAATGTGCATAAAAACACTTTTCAACAGTAAACATTACCTCTTCTAACAGGTCAAAATTTTGATAGTTTTTCATGGCTATTGATTGTAATTGGAAAATAAGTATATTATTCTCCACTGATTTTATGCTGTTACTAATCAACAACTTTTTTTCTGCAGGTCAAAATTTGGGAAGACCGTAAGGCTGTTCCACTCTCAATATTGAGACCACATGATGGTCATCCTGTGAACTCTGTAGCATTCTTCACTGCCCCCGATCGGCCTGATCATATCATTCTTGTAACTGGGGTAAGCTGTTTTGTTTTCCTTAGACCTGAACCAGCATCATGTAAATAACATAGTTTGCTGTAGAATAGTCAACTATGCAAATTGTCTTCTTTTTCTTCTGACAATATGGTCATATGATGAGAAAAGATGTCGATTAGTCAACAGTCAAATTAGCTTTAGGTGGCACTCTGACTAAAGTATTGTTAATTTGGGCTTCTTGATAGGGTCCATTAAATCGGGAAGTGAAGATATGGGCTTCTACAAGTGAGGAGGGCTGGTTGTTGCCCAGTGATTCTGAATCTTGGCAGAACACCCAGACATTGACCTTGAAGAGTTCTGCTGAATCTAGAGTTCAGGATGCATTCTTTAATCAAGTTGTAGCACTTCCCGGATCAGGCTTACTTTTACTGGCAAATGCCAAGAAGAATGCCATATATGCTGTGCACATAGAATATGGTCCTTACCCAGCTGCAACTCGTATGGATTACATAGCAGAGTTTACAGTAAAAATGTGCATTTTGAGTCTTACAGGAACTAGCGATACTTTACCAAATGAACATATTGTTCAGGTATACTGTGTCCAAACACAGGCCATTCAGCAGTATGCATTGGAATTGTCACAGTGCCTTCCAACATCAGCAGAGGCTGTTGAATTGAAGAAAACAGAATCCAATGATCCTTGTAGTTGTGATGCTTCTGAAAGTTCTGCCTTAAGAGAATCTTCTCACAGAAGTAATTCATCTCAAATGCCCATAGGTAATGTGATTCCAGTGCTACTGGTAATTTGACGCAGCTGTTGAAGTGCTACACTAGTGAGCTAGCTTCTTCTGATATTAATGGCTTACTTATTCTGTTAAATCTGCTGCAGACATGAAATCCAGTGCTACAACCTCGCATATCAATGTTGATTCTATCAACGATGTGCCACCCCCACTTCCTTTAAGTCCAAGGTTATCCAGGAAACTGTCAGGTCTCCCAAGTCCTAAGAGAACTGACCTCACTGCACAATTAAGTGACCCCAGTGGTGATCAGCTTGTATTTGATTATTTGGTTGACCATGGAATGGATGCTGTCAGGGCAAATTTAACTGCTACCTCATCCTCAGCTGACAATTTGAGGAATGATACGCAAGATATTGTGAGGGCAGACATCACAAAAGTTCCTGAATCTCCTTCAATATTTAAACACCCAACCCATCTTGTAACACCTTCTGAGTTTCTCCCTCAAGCTACATCTGGAATTTCTCAAGGGATAAATGTTGGAGAGGGGAATTCACTGGATGCAGTTATCAACAATGACAATGAAAGTGTTGCGGTAGGGGGTAAAGTTAGAGAGACTGGAAAAATCAAATACATTGACGTTGACTTGCCTAGAGAAATTGAAATCTCTGTTGCCGAGAAAAGGGAGAAGTCTTTCTATTCTCAGGCCTCAAATCTTAGCACTGAGATGGCCAGAGAATACAGTGTGGAAGTTCATGCTGTTGGGGGAATTCAGCAGACTAATGAATGTAGCGTTAATGAGGTCCCAGATAGATCTAACAATGGTGAAGTTAAATATATCTCAAAAGATGTGACTGGCAAGCTTGGTGATTTCGAAGCTGTGATGGTGGAGCAAACATCCCCAGCCCCTACTATGAAGGGAAGAAAACAAAAGGGTAAAAATTCCCAATTATCTGGTCCATCTTCTCCTTCTACAAGTCCTTTCAATTCCACAGATTCATCCAATGAACCAGGTTGCCGTTCAGGTGCCTTGTCTATTGATGCTGCTTTACCTCAGTTGTCAGCCATGCAAGATACACTTGATCAGGTAACTGATCAGTTGGAAGTACTCTAAACATGCATGGGTAAAGTTTACATACATACATACATACATAGGTACATGCATGCATGCATATAGATGATCATTATGTGCAATCTGGTACATATAGATACTTATTGTTTTATTTACACGGACCCAGCTGGCCAGTAACTACCACAATGCCTACCTTTTCTAATACCAAGACTTGAAATTTTTTGATTTGACACAATGGACTCACCTTTATTATTTCTACATTCATTTCTTAACCTGGAGGCTTCCCAATGATGTTTTCTTTTTCTTGATAGTTAATGTCTATACAGAAAGAAATGTTAAAGCAGATGCATAGTATGATATCAGCCCCAGTTTCCAAAGAAAGCAAAAGATTGGAGGCCTCCTTGGGCCGAAATATTGAGAAAGCTGTTAAGGATAACACTGATACTTTATGGGCTCGTTTCCAAGAAGAAAATGTGAAACATCATAAGTTGGAGCTAGAGCGTACCCAACAGTTGACCAATTTAGTCACAAACTTTACAAATAAGGATTTGGCCAATGCTGCTGAAAAGAATCTGAAGAAGGAGATGGCTTCGGTTGGACCTGCTGTAGCTCGTGGAATTGTTCCCACTCTGGAGAAAAGCATATCTCTAGCTATCACAGAGTCATTCCAGGTTAAATGCTAAAGCTTGTCATAGACTATTTTTCTGGTTTTAATTAACCTATTAATGTTCCTTAATGATTTCATGACAGCCATTTGGCAATTCCATCTTGTAGCCTCAATAACAGTTTGTACTGGACAATTTATTGTTATTTGATGGCTTCTTTTCATCGGATGGCCGTATGATTTCCCGTAATCATTATGTTACCATGGGCCATTGGGTCACAGTTTAGTTCAGAGATTGTTTCCCTTTTCTTCAACCCAAAAGTGATTTTATTTAGGTGCATTGCTGTGTTTTTTTCCAGAAGGGTGTAGGAGAGAAGGCATTGAATCAATTAGAAAAATCTGTTAGTTCAAAGCTTGAAGCTACAGTTGCTAGACAGATACAGTTACAATTTCAGACCTCGGGCAAACAAGCACTTCAGGTAAATTTAATACAAATTACTACAATATCTCTTATGCATGCTGAGGTACCATAGAAAGCAATAAAAAGGAGCAATATCTTTTAAACAGTGTCTTTTACCAGCATGATATTTTATGTTCTGTTATTGCTTCAAGTCCTAGAACTGATTATGAAGAAAAAGCTAAAATTTCACTGTTTCATTTGTGAATTGGTTGATGTGTCTGTAAAAATGGCTTCGGTAGATCAAATGTGATATCTAGGATTGACTGGTCATACTATTTGAACCTTAAAAAAGGAAATAGTAAATACTACCTATTTATCATTTTCAAGGTTAAAATGGCATAATAAATCAGTCTGAAGTGCATATCTTGGTATGTTCAGTCTCTTTTTTAAAGAGTCCTTTGTCATTTTGATAATGACCAAGGAACCCCTTACAGTTGCTCATGTGTTGCCTTTAAGTTAAGTTTAAATTTCACTTGTCAAAATCCAAAAGATGTAATTATTATGTTAAAATAAAAAGAAGTAACTAAACTGTCCATCTTTATGTTTGAGATTTTAAAGAAAATTGGCCTATTAGTTTTCTTTTTAGTAAAAAGAATGTGGACATCCATCTTGATACACACCTTGTAAATTGTTTGTTTCTGTTTATTTTTCTTGCTGTTCAAGAACAAAATTTGTTCGATGCCAATTAGAAAATCATGTAATCTGTTCTTGCAGGATGCATTAAAGTCTATCATGGAAGCCTCAATTATTCCTGCTTTTGAGATGTCATGCAAAGCTGTGTTTGATCAAGTTGACGCTGCATTTCAGAAAGGGCTTATCCAAATTATAAATGCTTCTCAACAACAGTTTGATTCTTCATACTCTCCCTTAACCACGGCTCTAAGGGTGTGTGGCTTTTTATAATATATCTTGGTCATTGTTTTTTTTTTTCACCATGAATTTTATTAATAAGTCCACATAAATTTGGGAATTTATGCATTTCCTATTTTTTCTTATGTGTGATTGTGGCTCAAGTTATTAAATCAAATTCATGGAAAAGGTTCCTTTTCATTCTATCTTTTCTGCTTATCCTTGGTTGTTTGGTTGGTTAACTGGTTGATTTTATAAGAAATCACCCCATTTTAGTTTGATAGAAGTGACGCTAATTGATATGGGTATCGAATGTCTGCTCACTTGGTTACTTTTGTTTCACTAACTTGGCCGTGTAGAGCTCTTTCATTTATTTTTGAATATGTGATCATATTCTATAGCATGCTCTGAATCAGATGATGAAAGTTAGATGTATGGTTTATAAGAGGACAACAAAGACAAGGAAATTTCTCATAAATGCCTCCAAGATGTGACTTAAATCTTGTTGCTTCATTGAGCTCTTAAATCTAGCTCCAATGTGCTTCATTTTGTTCATCCCACTTGTTTCCTTTTCTTGTGTGTATTGTTTGTTCCGTATCTTTTAACGATGCTTTATATTTAAGATGGCCAACTGTATTGATACTTTGACATGACCTCAGTAACTCTATGCTCCATATATTTTTATATCTGGATAAAGCAATCAGATGGAATTCTTCGTTTTTGTAGAAAAAGAAAAGAAAATAAATGTAAAAACTAGAACATGTCATATAAAGGCTATACAGTGGTCTCTCTCAGCATTACATTTTTTAGATTATGATATACTGCTTTTGGGTAATTATACTAGTGTAACTTGAAAACCTTTGAGTATAACAGGATGCAATCAAGTCAGCATCATCAATTACACAAACCTTAAGTGGAGAATTGACTGATGGCCAACGCAAGCTAATAGCTTTTGCAGCTGCAAATGCAAACCCAACAGTTAGTGATCCATCAGTAGCTGGAATCAATGGTCCAATTGCTGGTTTACATGAGACGGTACTGGTTCTCTTTTCTGCAATGTGTTGAGAAGCTTAATTGCAAGGGAGCAAGGCTTATCATTCTCCATTGATCAATCAACCGTACTTGTAACTGACTTGAGCGCTGACATTAACAGGCTGAAGGACCTTTCAATCCTATGGAAGAATTATCCAGATTGGTTGGTGAGCATAAGTACGAGGAAGCATTCACTATAGCTTTGCATAGAAGTGATTTGTCTATTGTTTCCTGGTTATGTTCTCAGGTATGATTTGCCTCTTGCAATTATGTTTTAGTGGGAACCTTATGAGGAAGATATTTATGTTCTTAGGGGCTGATAAATAGTTTCAGAGACATTGTGAGTTACACATTAGGTGTGAGATGCAGACATAAAAATATAACTTCAACTACAATATACTTTATATAATTGGTGGTAGTATGAACTAGTGGTTTTTCTTTCTGATATGCCTTTTTATTGCATATTTTTGTTACATTCTTCTGCATTCTTCTTGCATGAACTGAATCACTTAAGATTAGCCAAATGTGTCAATGTGTGCATGCGTAGCTCTATGGAACATCAGAAGTTTCTTTGGCAGTTTATGGAAATGCTTACAATTGTGCTGGGTAAAATTTTCTTTGAACTATTAACTACATGTGAAATCTATGGATGGGGAAACATACTTGAACTAATATAGATGCTAGTAAGGTGTTGAATGGACTTCTCATTCTCTTTTAGATGTGGCCGTCTGCAATTTCAGTTGTTGCCTTGCATTTTTGTATCACCAAAACTTCACTGTGCTATTTACTGCAACTATGCTTAATGCATTAACCTAAGTAATGTCTAGGAGCACAGACTTCGCTTGATCAACATCTTTAGATTTTGCATCTGACAGTTTCTAGCCATGATCACTTTTGACTTTCTGGCTTTATCCTGATTGAATTTTTTTCTTAAGATTGACCAGACTGTATTAACTCTTCTTGAAAAGAAAAAGGGTGGAAATTATCCTTTTGACTTCAATTGTTTGTTTGTTGAGTGCCAAGCCGAACTAAGTCATTGGAATCATTAAGCTTCCCTACTTTTTATACTGAGGAAAAGAGAAATTGCTCTCACGCTTATGGAAAGTTGACGAGCTTTTCAATTTTTGTTTGCTCTTAAATCACCAGGTTGATCTGCATGGACTTTTATCCATGGTACCACTACCATTAAGCCAAGGGGTTCTACTGGGTCTTCTACAACAGTTAGCTTGCGACTTTAGTAACGGAACTTCCAGAAAAGTGGAGTGGATGACAGAGGTGGCTGTTGCCATAAATCCTACAGATCCAACAATTGCAGCGCATGTGAGGCTTATCTTTGATCAGGTCTATCAGATACTTAACCATCAAAAGAGTCTCCCTAATCTAACTTCTGCACAGGCCTTCAAGTTACGCACCCTTATACATGTTACAAACTCTGTGCTAATGAGCTGTAAATGATTTTTTTTTCATTGTGTTTATTCAATTATATGAAATGCGAAGTTTGGTCTGTACAGAAAAATGGGAAATTGCATGAAATTTGTATGCTTATGTCTTCCATTTCCTCCTAGTCAAGAACTCCTTATTTCGATAGGATATCGAGCTAGCAATGCTAATACTCTATTTCTCCGAAGAGCCAATTATATTTATTTGATGGTGGCATCTAGGCTATGTGCATAAGGTTGTTTCATCAACACTGATCTGTTTCCCACCACCTGGTTGTTCAACATCCTGGGAAGCCAGTGCCTTTGTTGTAATGTCGAAGGCAATATGCTCTTGTATGAAATGACAATTCATAGTTTGCTTTGGCAACTGGATGAAGATAATGTGGCGTAAGCCTGGTGAATATCTATAAAGATCTGACCTTTAGGATCCAAAGAAGCAACATCTGGGTGGTAAAGTTGCCAAGTTTGGATCAGTAGCTTTGATACTAGTTTGTGAGGAAGTGCGGTTGATGCGGAGGAGATGGTGGTGTGTTTGCTGATGATTTCTTCTCAACAGGATTTATGCCTATATTAGCTACTTGGCTTCTGGCAGCTCAAAGTAGTGCAAGGATGCAGGAAGCTTTTTGGTCGTAACATGATGGTTCGCGAACGTCTGAACCCTGAAGGAGAAGCATAACTTGCTCCAACAGAATGGAGGTTTGCAGACAAAAGATTATGAAGACAACCTCTGACATGAGCTTGAAATATAACGGTAAGGTTAGTTGTATATAGGGAAGAATGAAGAGAAAATGTAGAAACAGAGGCATATGACTTTGCAGAGTTTTTTAGAAGGTTGGTGGCGTTTAGCAGATAGTTCAAAGTGAAAGATTGTGGACATTCGCTGGGTGATGCAGTATACTTCTACATATTTCATTTTGTTTAAGGTCTCTTCTCTGGAGACCAAGCCATAAAATGCTTGTCTGATTCATTTTGGTTGATCTTTCAAGTCAATGTTTACATGAGGCCTCTTTTGTTGTTTAACCTTTACTCTCATTCACAAGAGTAACTCTAGCTTTCGTAAATAAGAAGAACAAGTACTCTTCCCATTTGTAAGTGTAATACAATGTATATGTAACTTTTATGCTTTTTAGATAACCAGACGGTAAACTCTAACAACAATTTGGGTGAGGAAGAACGATTTTCAGCTTGAGAATTATGGTCGAAGATACAAAATGGAACCCGCCTTGAAACTTTAGTCATGTCCAGCTCTTGTTTTTTGGAAAAATTAGTAATGTATTCATTCCGAAAGGTGGAAATTACAATGAGAACTGAAATTCGTCCCCAACAGTTGGAGTATAACATAATAGCAAACTACATATTAAGAAAGTAGCTGTAATGCTTTGTTAATTTTTAAGTGATACTATGAATCAAATAAAGATGAGTGTCTCAATCTTAAATCTAAACTTGAAGTAAAACCCCATCCAGGTAAATTTGTTGAATTGTTCAAATTTCTCAAATAACTTGTTTCTCATCATCCAAACATAATGAACTACCGTAGCAAAACAAGTCTTAAAATCCTTGCGATCTTCCTTACTTTTCCATTTCAAACCCATAATCCAAGATAGACATTCCAACCAGCTAAGGCTTCTGTTATGTAGGTCAAACAAATTGAGAAATTTTTTCCATAACTGACTTGTATGACAATACTTGAAAAAGATGTGATCAAGTGATTCAATTTCATAGGGATATAAAGGACAATTTCTATCCAAGATCTGAAATTTAAAGCTATCTTTGGTACTCGACTTTTGAATAATTGCTAACTAGAGAAAGAAAAAATGAGCTTTAGTGATACCAAAACCCCAAATCTACTAATTACTTAAAACTCGATCCCTATCCTTCCAATAAAATATTTAATGCTTCTGAATTCATATAATGCTTAAAGAATGTCAAAGCTTTTTAGAAGCATTTAATGCTTCTGAAAAGCTTTTTCAATCCTTTTAAATAACATTTTGGTTTAAATAGAGCATTTAATGCTTCTTAAATAACGTCTTGATTTAAATAGAGCATTTAATGCTTCTCCAGAGTGGAAATCATGCTTTTCTACTAAAATAACCCTAACACTTTCTATCCGTCCTCTTACACTTATCGCATCTGCCTATTGAGTTTCCATGTGAAAATTAGCTTGCCAAATCACCAATAATGTGAGCACGGCAATTGGTGGCACTTTTGGATTTTATCAGGTATTATTTTCCGTTGTTTTCTTCTCAGTTTTGTTATTCTGGGTCTTTTTGAAATAGGTTGTAGATAATTAATGGTGGTTTTTGTTATTCTGGGTCCTTTTAAAATAGGTTGTAGATAATCGTCGTCACTCCGCTTAAACCAGTCAAGATTTTATTTTAGGTATTATTTCCCGTTGTTTTCTTCTCGGTTTTGTGCACTTCTGTGATTCATGATGGTGGTTTTTGTTGTTCTGGGTCCTTTTAAAATAAGTTGTGGTTTGTCATCTCAGTTGTTGCTGTTAAGAAATAGATAGTGTTAATAGTTAGAGAAGCTAAGATCAGGCTTTTCCTTTGAGAATTCTTGGAATGAATTGCAGCTTTACTTGATATTATTATCACTTCTGGAGTAGTGACAATCTCTTACCCGGTTTGGCCTTCCTAAGGATTTTGCATTAATTTTGCAAATATTCAGAAAAGTGAGAAAACTAGGCTGACAATCACGATTTTGGAATAATAAAATGTGAAGGAACTTCTTAAACCTATTTCTATTCTCACAATTTCCTATACTAGCAATTTTCCTAAAACTCATCCTTGACTTGTCGATGTAGGCATAGTCAAGTTGGTTTACTTGATTCTTTATGTGAACTTGCCTATTTTGTTTCTCTTTTTTGCTTATTTTGGAGCAATTAATTGAGCATAGGTGCTTTTGTTTCTTATGGTGAATTCCATCAGAATGATTAAAATTCTCCGAAAAATGTCATTCCTTGATTTATGATATGTGTAAAATGTATTTAAATGATGAAGCATACATACATTGGGTGTGAGTAATTGGAAGTTATTGGATATTGGTAAAAACAACTGGGATATACTAATTCATATTCCATGGCATATTGGTAAAGGAATTGGGAAATGCTTATTTATGTATAAGGAATTAATGACATGGATAACCACCAAACCGAACAGAATTGAGACCATTGCCTGTGAATTGTCAAACTAAACTTCCCATGAGTGAGAACTTAAAGTTTTCCTATATATTCTTGGGTATTCTTTTAGCTTCCTTGTGGCTTGGTCTAAACTACTTATATTTCTCTTCTTGTCAAAAATAACTAAAGAATGCTTTTGTAGGACAGTGGCGTCGAGATGGAAACCAGTGGTAGAAGTTGCAGAGTTGAGGTGATAGATATTTATATTCAGGTATAGATATTTATTATTTTAAGTATGAGAAGATAATTTTTGAATTAAAAATTGTAGTTATATGCATCACTTATATGAAGCATAAAAATTGGTTTGCACAAGTATGCATATATATGTGAGGTCAATAGTTTACAACAATATCTTTCACAAGTTGTTGAGCAAAACTAGCGGCATGGATATCAAGTTGTTATATATGTTCTTGCTTTGGTATAACTACTGAAACTGCCTCAGAAGACAATAGATCATGTGCAATCAATATAGAATTTTGCCTGTGGTTTCAAGGACAAACTAGCGCGGTATGAAAAGTGAAGTTATGAAGTCCAACGGCAGAAATTCTTTTCATCTTGAAGAAAATCAGACTCCACTATTAATGAAAAATGCATCAGGTTGTCAAATAGAAAGTACAGTTGCTACTGGTGTTTTAGGAGGTACAATGACAGTCTTTATGCAAATTTAATAGATCTATATATAATGTGCTCTTTGCATTAGTTCTGTTTGACTTAAAGTACGTCCATTTTTTCTCACATTCAACTATTGTGTTGTTTTTTTTTAGGAATTCATGGAAATATTATCAGAAACTGTTGTTTACCACCCTCCTCTTCAATTCTTACAAATTAGTACTTTTTGGAAAGAAGAATATCATCTGTTCAAACTCATTTACAACATAATGGTGTTACGCCAATTTCTGAAGCAAATGGAAACCAAGCATCCAGTTCAACCAAGAGTAGTTTAACATATTCTGGATTCAAGCAGAGGCGTCCATTTACAGATCTTTCAAACTGTGTTAAGAACCTTTTCAAAGATTTTAACTCATTAGCTATTCCAGGTTTGTCAATGTTAGATTGTATATAAAAAAATGTTATATTTTTTTGTAACTTATTCAATTTCATATACTTTCTTTTATGTTTAGGGGAAGTTGGATGCTCAAACAAACTGCTCAAATCAAGGAAAATTTTTGAAGTAAATAGCCTTCCTCAGATTCAATCTATTGCAAGTTCACCATGCGTAATCTCCAAGAGAATTCAAAATGGAAATCTATTAGCAATGAAGCTAGGAAGACATGTTATTAGAAGTATGGGCAAATAAAGTGCTATAACTTGCAATTGTAAAATTCATGACAACATTGAGGCTTCAAACATTGCATGTGAAATTGGATTGCCATATCTAAATGTTCCATTGGAAGATTATACAAATAATGAAGCCAATGACATTACTAATCTTGTGTCAGAAGATTTACAATCTGAATTATCAAATGAAATTGGCAGCACAATAGATAATAATGTGAATGGTATGGATATAATTGTAATTATGCTAAATTAACTGTCTTTCAATTTTTGATGTAATAATTTTTTTCTTCTTTGTTATAGCTATTGTGAATGAATTGAATGGTGCATCTATTGAACAAGGTACACTTGGCATATTTAATTTTTCTATTTATATAATTTTGTTAAGGCATTGTATTAGTTTTTGTTTCTCCAATCTACTTATAGGGTATTGCATAATTGAATTCATTTATTATTATTGCAGTTGAAAGTGATGACGTAAACTATGCAACTGACATTAATGAAGATGATAGTATTGAAGAAAGTACTTACTTTACACATAAAGGTTTATTATCTCAGAGGTTGTTTAACACCTTTTACATAACTTGTGTTTGCCTTAATTAAAATTAGATTTATTTTTCTTTTACAGAATATATTGATCTTGGCGATCCTTTATGTGTCTGCACTTACTGTGGAGCTCGACTGTGGTACTGTGAGAGGATTCAGAAATATAAGCATACTGCTAACCCTAGATTTGGTCTTTGCTGTGTTCAAGGAAAGATTCAACTATCACATTTCAAGCAACCTCCAGAGTATATAAGGAAGTTAGTATTCTGTAAACAGTTGGCAATATCCAAACATTTTATGAAATATATCAGGATCTATAACATGATGGGAGGAAAGGTTGACAAGTCACTTAATAATGGACATAGTCCTTATTCATTTGTAATGTCTGGCCATAATTATCATCATAGTGGTAGCTTACTTCCAATTGAAGGTCAACCGCCAAAATTTTCCCAAATGTATATCTTTGATACAGAACATGAAATTGATAATCGAATGACTGTTATAAGGTATATCTTAAATTCGAGTTATGTCTTGCATTTAATTTTTAGAATGGCAAGAGATAGATTTCAAACATCCAATAACAAGGATTTGAAGCTAAGACTAATCCACAAAAGAGAAAGTGATGGCAGAACTTATAACTTGCCTACAACATCACAGGTAGCAGCATTAGTGCTTGGCGATATGGATACTTAAGATATTGGGAAGGATATTATTGTTCAAACACAATGTGGGCTATTACAAAGAGTACATGATTTGCATCCAGCCTATCTTCCTATGCTATACCCTTTGTTATTTCCTTATGGCATAGAAGGATCTAAAGAAGATATCTCTCATAGTGATGCATCGCTATCAAGTACTAAAAAGAGGACTAAAGTCACATTACGGGAGTATTTATCCTTTAGAATGCAAGATAGAGACGATGAAAAATCTCTTCTATTGCATGCTGGGAGACTGTTCCAACAATTTGTTGTTGATGGATACACAATGATGGAAAATCAAAGAATCAGTTATGTTAAAACTCATCAAGAGGATCTTAGAGCTGATCTTTATAGCACTATTTCAAAAGCAGTATCATAAGGGCATACATCAAATGCGTCTGTTGGCAAACGTATAATTTTGCCGTCAACTTTTATTGGAGGGCCAAGATATATGATACAAAATTATCAAGATGCAATGGTCATCTGTAAATGGGCTGGCTATCTTGACATGTTTATCACTTTCACTTGTAATCCGACATGGCTTGAATTGACACGTCGATGAAAGGATTTGAATTTGAAAGCACAAGATAGAAAAGATCTAATAGTTCGCATTTTTAAGATGAAGTTAAATTGTTTGATGAAAGAGCTAATGCGAGGCAAAATTTTTGGGACAGTTCAAGCTGGTAATTTTTCTCTCCATTATTCTTCAATTTATATCATGAGTTTCTATTGGTTTGACCTATTAACGTAGTTTTTTTTCCTTTTAACGTCATATTGCGAAGCATTTGTAATTGTTCGACTTGCAATTATTGCTTCATTGAATTGTTCTATTCTGTTAATGACTATTTTAGTACATATTTCATGGTTCATATATTCCTTATGTATTTCTTACAAGCATATTTAACTAATCATTTAATGTTCATCCTTTATTAAAGATCCCCTCAAATGTTAACTGATAAACACAATATATTCCAATATTTGTTCAATCATTTGCATCACTAAATGTCATTATTTTAAAGTTACTTCATCAACATCTCTTTTCAAATAGATCCTGACAGTTAATTGACTTTATATATATATATAATATATTATTTGATAGTTTTTTTCATCCTTATATTAGTTTTTTACACAATTGAGTTCTAGAAATCTGGCTTACCTCATGCTCACATCCTTTTGTTTTTACATGATAAAGAGAAGTACAATAATCCTGAAGAGCTTGAAAAGATTAGTTGTGCTGAGATTCTAGATCCTGTTACTGACACAACTTTATATAATATTGTTTCTCAACATATGATGCATGGACCTTATGGAAGTATAAATCCTAAATCTCCATGCATGAATGAAGGTAAACATGGAAAGTATTATCCTAAATCTTTTACAAGAATCACTTCTTTTGATGATGAAGGATTTCCCATTTATAGGAGAAGAGATGATGGTAAGTTGATACACAAAAAAGGGGTTGACATTGATAATCATTTTGTTGTTCCTTACAACTAGGAATTACTTCTGAAATATGCACCCTATATAAATGTTTATTGTAATCAAAGTTCATCAATCAAATATCTTTTCAAGTATTTGAGCAAGGGAAATGATCGAGTTATTGCTGTGTTATATGATCAGAATCAAACTCTGAGCAATAATGAAATTGATGAACCTAAAATGTTCTTCGATTGTCGATTCATTTCTTCTCATGAAGCATGCTGTAGAATATTAGGTTTTGAAATTCATTATAGACAACCATCTATTGAGAGGCTTTATTTTCACCTTCCCAATCAACGGCAAGTATACTTTACAGAAGGGCAAACACTTGAATCAATTGCTAAGAAGCCAAGGAACAAAGAGAGGATGTTTATTGCTTGGATAGAGCTAACAAGAAATTCCCAGAAGGTAAAGAGCTTACTATACAGAGTATCCCTCTAAGTTTGTCTACCAAAGTGAGAATAAAAAATGGAAGAAAAGAGTCAAAGGACTGAAAATTGGTAGAATGATTCATGTTTCACCAAGTGCTGGTAAACTTTCTATCTCAGACTTCTATTGAGTCAAGTGAAAGGCTCAGAGAGCTATGAAGATATAAGAACTATTAATGGAATAATTTATCCAACTTTTAGAGATGCATGTTATCAACTTGGGTTACTAAGTGACGATAGAGAATATATTGATGCTATTAATGAAGCATCTTTTTGGGGCATTGCTCATTATTTGAGATCTCTATTCATTACATTGCTTTTGTCCAATTCTATTTCACAGCCGGAATATGTATGGGACAAGACATGGAGACTTCTGGTAGAAGATATTGATTATTCTCAGCAAAAAAATATGGATACAATGGTGAGCAACATAATCTTGGAAATCTTTCCAAACTATTGTATTTTTATTTGTTTAAACATTGGATTATATTTCTCTTCATACTCTTTCAGTTTATGTCATTCATACCATGAATTATTTTATTTCAAATATTTATTTTCCTTCCAATATTCCTCATTTTTATGTTTATATATTAGATTATACTTACTATACTTTTTGTCAGATAATGTTTAATATCGTTATATATTCAGGGTTGCTTGAAACATTTAGTCTAATTTTTTGTGAAAATCTTTTCAATATTAACAATTGTAATTTTTTGTTACAGATTTCAGACTTACAGATTCTCAATTGCAAAATTTTGTTCTAGCTGAGATTGACAATCTCTTAAAAGCAAATGGTAAAAGCTTGCAAGATTTTCCTCCAATGCCTATTCCTCAAGGCCATGTTGATCTTGATTTGCAAAATAGAATTATTGCAGATCAGTTAAACTTTAATAGGCAACTACTTTTAGAACAACTAAGTACTTTCTTGAGCACAATGATTGCAGAACAAAGAGTTATCTATGATACAATTATGGAATTTGTTATTCAAAATAAGGGAGGTACTTATTTTTTGTATGGCTATGGTGGAACAGGAAAAACTTTCATATGGAACGCTCTCACTTGTGTGTTAAGATCAGAAGGTCATATTGTGCTCACTGTAGCATCCAGTGGTATCGCATCAACCTTACTTTTTACTAGATGCACTGCTCATTCTAGGTTTGCTACTCCTATTCAATTGACTGATGAATCAACATGTAATATCAAACAAGGAAGTTTCAATGTAGAGTTGTAGCAAAAAACTAAATTGATAATTTGTGATGAAGCTCTTATGGTTAAGAGGCAATGCTTTGAGTCTCTAGATCGATATTCTTTACAAACCCTTTGGTGGAAAGTCTGCTGTATTTGGTGGTGATTTTGGGCAAATACTACCTGTAATTCGTGGTGGTTCTAGATCTGACATTGTTCATGTAGTTATGAAGTCTTCTTACTTATGGCCTCTTTATCAATTCCTAACTTTGACAAAAAAACATGTGATTGCATGTAAATTCTCAAAATACTAATGCTGATGAATTGAAAGAGTTTTCAGATTGGGTGCTTAAGATTGGAGATGGAAAATTATCATAACCTAATGATGGAGAAGCACTTGTGGAAATACCTCCTGAATTTCTACCGACTGAGTTTTGTGATCCTGTTGCAGCTATTGTTGATTCAACTTATCCAGAGATTAAAAAAAATTAATGATCCAAGCTACTTGAAGGGTAGAGCTATTTTAACTCTAACTTTGGATGTTGTTGACAAAGCTAATGATTATATTCTATCTCTTATTCCTGGTGAAGCTAAGGAATACCTAAGCTCTGATTCTATATTTGCAGCAAATGAACAATGTAAATTCTTACAAGAATTGCATCCGGTTGAGTACTTAAACACATTGCAGTGCTCAGGCTTGCCTAATCACAAATTGATATTGAAAGTTGGAACTCCTATTAATCTCATTCGAAATATTAATCAATCTGTAAGACTTTGCAATAGAACACGACTTATTATTACACAGCTTGGTGTTAATGTTGTAGAAGCTAGACATAAATCTGGGACTCATTTGGGTGAAAGTTTATACATCTCTAGAATAACAATGACACCTACAGAGTCAATTTGGCCCTTCCAACTTCAAAGGAGACAGTTTTCATTCAATATCTCATATTGTATGATGATAAACAAAAGTCAAGGCCAGTCTTTTGATTATGTTGGATTGTATCTACCAAGGCCCATTTTCACACATGGACAATTATATGTGCCAATTTCAAGGGTGAAATCAAAGCATGGACTCAAAATCCTGGTTCATAATACAGAAAATGAAGCATTATCTGAGACACTCAATGTTGTTTATAAAGAAATATTTCAAAATCTTTAGCATTATGGTCCATTTATTCTGAAACATTTATAAACTGTTTAATATTATTTTTTTGGAACATCAACCACATGCTAATATCATTAGTTATTTTTATATTAAGTGTTTGATTTGATTCATTTATGTTGTAATTTCTTGGCTTATTTTTGTTATTTACATTTTATAGATTGAAGCTTTAGTTTTGAATGGTTTGAGTGATTTTTGTTTCCATATTTTCTTTCATTCATATTTTATTTACTGACTTATTTGCCTTGTATAAATAAAGCTCATTTGGAATGCTTCACTAATTTATCTTTTCAGTTTTCTATTCATTA
>JANZLD010000235.1:10837399-10850220 GCA_026413575.1 Erythroxylum carthagenense | reverse complement strand
TGATCAAAGAGGATTCCATGAAAATGTTTTCTTCAAACAAGTTCAGTTTCTATGTCATTTAGCAAAAAAGAAATCAACGAGGCTACTCAGACTTCCATCAGGTAACAGACAAAACTGGGGTATATGTCTCGTCATGTTCTTGGGACTCGCTCACATTGGTTTTGTTGTCGAAGTTTGCGTTTGTTCAAGAGGAAATCACTGTTTTTGCTGGCTATGATCGAACTCCTACTAGTAACCATGTAGTTAAAAATGTTACTAGGAAAAATCAGACTCTTCCAGTGCTGATGAGAGTAGATTATGGTTATGCTCATGCAGTGGTTATTTTCCATGCCTTCCTTCCTTGTTAGTAGGCGAACCTCGAGGCGGGGTTTGTCCACTTCACTCTATTAGGTCAGCTTTTTATCGGCTTCAGTTATTATCATCATTCGTGAATTTAAGTCTTTGCACGTACATGTAAGCTGTGAGGGCAGTAAATAACAAGATGTCATCACATTGGTTGTTAAGTCTTTATCAAGCTTGCGCGTGAGGGTCGAGTCGGGAAAGGTCAGGGACCCATCATTCAAGGAGTTGAGTTTATTTATATTTAGCCACTTGAAGCTGGAGATTGATGTTGCTGCCTTCTTGACACTCTAGATCAAGCAGGCCTAGCAAATTACACCTTAGGACTGCCCTTTTTTACTTTGTTCCCTCTTTTAACTTCATATCAGAAAGCAATAAATAAACTATACACTGTAACCTATTCCATTATATGAAAAGTCGAATCTTAACTTTTGAAACCTCCAAATGGAACTGAACACTTAAACACCATCTTCATAGCAAAAATGATTATCTTTGAAGAAGTTATAATAAGCAAAAAAACTAATGTATCTTGACAACGGCGTCCTCAAAAATATAGTTTGTCTGTCGAAAGTTACTCAGTTAAAACTTGGGAAATCTGAAATGAGATAGGTCATTACAAGGTACCAAGAAGATCCTGCAGAACTTGTTATTTCTGCTACAATTTGGTGGCAACTTTTAGGCAGTCATCTTTGTTGCGTATAGTTATGAGAGCCAACTATTTTGGAACATGGTGACCAGGAATAAGATTTCCCAGGTTTCCATTTCCCATGCCATACAGTTTAGCATTAAAGATTTCGAAGACTGTTCTTGGTTCCATTAAGGACATAAAAACACATTTTAAGGAAGATGCTGGGGATGAGCTACGGACTCGTAAAGCTTTCAGTTCTATAAGATGCCAAAGCAAAAGCAAATTAAAAACAAGCAGAAATAGTTGATCACATGAAAACCAGGAATAAAGATAGCTGAAAAAAAGCAAATGATTCAAATAAAGATTGTGGGCATAAAACGTTTTTGGTCAGTGGTCACTGTGGAGCTCATGATCAAGATGGTTTGACTAGGTCAAATGTATGATCTCATGCAAGTAAAACAAACATCTCTTTTGTATGTGTTTGTATGGTGTTGTAGGCATGGAAGGTAGTGAGGTCACTGTTTAACCTTTCTTTTGATGAAGAAGAGAGATCACTTAAAGCATTTCCCATATGTCAGCTGGTAAAGAGAGATCTCGATACTGACAATAGTATCCTTTAGTTCATCTGTCCTTTTCCAACTTTCACCAATTTGTTTTCTGCGCCTTGTTATCTTCTGAATCCTAAACCATTTGCTTGTAGATTTTTTAATATCAAATCCCAACAGAAAAAAGTAAACTATAATTTGATTCTTGTCCATAGGTCCTTCTAACATTTCCGCGAACGAAGACAAGAGATTTAAGGTTTAAAAAGTTCAACGGGTATTAGACCGTCATAATATCAGTTAAAAATTAAATAAAATTAAAATTTTTGAAATATGATTGAAGGTGATTGACCTTATCTATCAAATAATTTAAAGTTTAATTGCAAAAATGATATTATTAAACGAAAAATTAATTGGTTTATCTTATTTTATAAGAACTTATTAATTTACCAAAATTGACCGATTAATTTTTAATAATGAGAGTTATAAAAACAAATTGAACTAGAAAGTTAAAAATTAAATCAAATAATTAGAAGGTTCAATATTTTTATAATTAAATCAACCAAATCAGTTAAATTTTTTAATCATTTGTTTAAAGAACCTAATATCACAACTAACTTTTAATAGTTTCTTAATGAGCATCACAAAAAGTTTGGATTAAGCAGAAGATTTTTATATAGATTTAGATTGGTGGTCAAGAATTAATTGCCTCAATCTCCTATAATTGTACTATCCATGCCAACTTCAACCCAACCAAACCTTTGGACAAGTGATTATGTACTAAATACATTGTTTAAAACATTGATTATCTATTCATAAACACCTTTTCCTAACTACTAAATCTTTATGATATATGAATGGATGGCCAACTTTACACAAAATGACTTAGGATTGGTCCAAAGCACAATATTGTAATGGAAGATGAAAGAATAAACATATTATCATAACTAAGTAGTTGGTTAGGAGGTCAATTACATATAGTTAAGTGTCAATATACCAAATGTGTCCAATGAGATGGAGAGGAGTTTGTGTCTTGTGATTACCAGTCAATTGGAATGCAGTGGATGGAAGAAGAAACCATAAAAGTCAAAGGGCAATAGGCCAAAGCTATGATTGATCTTGATGGGAAACTTGAATTTCAAATCTAACGGTCTTGAATACACTTTGTGCTCTCTAATGAATAATGATATGAAAGTGGTCCCAAATGCCCATTTCTTGTTGAAGCAAACACATTTTGTTAACTTTAGGGTTGCTCTTTTTTTGATGATACAGAACTCTTTAAAAGAAGAACCATTCATGCCATATTCATCACTTCATTACTCAATTAGTCATTGCCAGAAATTTTCCAGATAGTTTTGTACACACCATAATAAAGATTATGGCAGTACTGCACTGGCATTTACCAAAAGCAAGCAAGCGTGAGAAGGACAAAGACATGTACTACTTTTTATAATTTTACTTATTTTTTAGTTATAATTTAATATGTTTTAAAAATTCTTTACTTTATTAATACCACATGCATTAATTATATTTTTGTCAAACATAGGAAGAATGTTAAGGTTACTCCTTTGTAATTGGAAGGTCACAAGTTCAAGTCACGGAAGTAATATTTTTATAAAATGTACAAAAAAAATTGTGTATAATTGATAAGCCTCCTCTAATTTTCGAAGAACCTTGTGTACTAGGGTTTGACCTTTTACGTGCATCTCACATTTCTTCTATTTTTCTAAATTTTTTGTCAAACTAATATGTGAAATATTTCAAATTATAAAATATGCTGATTTTATCATAATTTTAATAAAATATGATAATTTTTTAAGAAAAAATTAATCTGTATTATATCTTTGTTGTGCATTAAAGAGCGGAAAGAGACCATATATAATGGAGGCCTGTACTGAACAAGCACAATGAGCTTGCACTGCAAAGCATATCGGTCAGGTGGGTGTGCGAAACTGGTCCCAACCCTGAAAATGCCACCTTAGTTTTTGTTGTTGCCACCTTAGTTTTTGTTGTTCTTCTTCCCTGGTCTGCCAATCCATTTATAGCATTAATTACATTTGCTTGGAATTAGCTCTCCTCCACTCATATAACCACGAAGTGGGTGTGGTTCTAAAGCTGTTTAAGTGTCACTCCAATCACTTTAAGATTGGTATCTGACACTTTCTAACTCTGTGAGCATGGAATTCTCTTCATTTGCAGAAAAGGACATGTGGGTTTTCACTGGCGTGGACATAACCTTCACAATGATTACGGTTTTAGCATCTGATCACTAGCTTCTCTAGCCACAGTAATGTACATATAGATATAGATATCTAGTAATTGAACCAGGAGAGTCCATTTGTACGTGACACCAGAACAAACAGAGCACCCTCCATAGTTGAGAGACTTCTTTATAGTATTAAAATCCGTTACAAAGCAAGCAGAGAACAGGAAAAAGAATCAGGGTATTGTAAAAAGAAGCAAAGAAAATTAAGAAGAGAAAGCAGGAGGAGTAAAAACAGAAAAGGTAGATGAAGAACATTTTAACTTTTAATGATAAAGTAGAGTATTAATAAGTAGTACGATACTGTGGTTTGCAAGTTAGATTTGGCATATAAATATAGGAATATTAGTGGTTGTGGTCAAGGTGAAATTGAAACTTTGAAAGGGATGGTAAACATATGAGAGCGTGTGTTAGAAAACAATAGAAAAAGCAAACAGGCAAAGAACCAACAGGGTCTGATGGAGTTGCAGAGCTTGGCAGGGGCTTTTGTCTGCACTTTATCTGCTTTATAGGCCACTCCACTCCACACTGCTTTATTAATATTAGAATTATAGCTTAGTGGCTGCAAAACAATAGCATACGATTTGAACTGTGAAGAAGAAGAAGATATGGGGGTTGGAGGAGCATCCTCCAAGTTGAAAAGGGCAGCCAAGAAAATGGTCGTGGTTGCATGTGGCTCCTTCTCCTCAAGAAAGCCACCTGCTCTTGTAGATCCAGTTTCAAGTTTAATTGTAAGTGAACTCCATTTACCTTCTCCTTTCTTTTATGATGTTGATGCAATTAAAGAATGATGGAGGAGTTAAATTTTATATGGTTGCAAGAGTTTTCTGGTTGTTCTTACAGTGTTTTTCTGCTCTGGACAATCCAGAAAGAAGTTATTTTTCCTTTTATCTTCAAACTCAAGCTGCATTCATTCCTGATGAACCTGTGAAACTATCAGAATTATCAAACGATTTGGGAAGCACAAACTTCTCTGCTACGTTCTCTCTCTCTCTATCACTGTTTGTTTCTATCTCTTCCTCCTACCAAAAGACTCCAGCTTTGTGCTTTGTTGGTTGCATCTTTCTAAATTTTTCCAACTTCATGTTCTGTTTTCTCTCAAAATGTATCCCAGCATTGGATTACGATGAAGTTATGTGTTGCATTTCCAAATAAATCATTCCTCCATGGAAGTTGACATAAAGAAGGAAATAGCTAATGGCTATCAGTGAATTTACAGATCTCGAGCTCTACAGCAATGTCTCCCACAATGGCAAAGAATATCTCAGACAGACACATTGTCGAGGAAGAAGAATCCATTCTTGCTAACGACGACCACAACTTGACTTCCAAGGTAGGAAAAATGGTTTGAGTTAAACCCAGTATGTGAAGCAACCAACAGTTGCTACATTCACTTTAGGAATCCAATGTTTGACAACTCCCATGTTTTTTCGCTTTTGCAGTCACATATCCACATTTATCATTTCCCATTTTCTGCTTTGTTCATCTTTTCATTGATTCAATTCAAGTTTCAAAAACTGAAGTTGATGATGCATCTCCAATGCCTTGTGAGGTCCCATCTACCCACCATGTCTTGTGTGTTCACATGATTTCCCGTCAGTCACTATTTTCCTTCTCTCAATTATTGTTGTGCCCCCCCTCTCACCTTGTCACTGTATTCAACTAACATGTTTCTGATTTATGACCTTAACTTGGTGTCTTTACAATCAAATTTCTTATTTTATTGTTATAGAGAAAGAGCGGAGCTTGTTGGGGAAGTGATGGTGTATAGTTTAGTTGGTATGAGCTTGTTGGGGGAAGTGACGGTGTACAGTTTAGTAGGTATTATTGGTGGCTTAACTTTCGGTCATGTGTTGTCGCAGAACTTGTGTGCAATATGTCTGGAGACTCTAAGCTATGGCTCGGGCAATAGTCCAGGACAGGCTATATTCACAGCCCAGTGCTCACATGCATTCCACTTCGCCTGTATCTCATCAAACGTCCGCCATGGGAGTGTGACTTGCCCCATTTGCCGTGCCCATTGGACCCAACTTCCTCGCAACCTACACCCTCCTTGCTCCCATTTCTGCAACCAAGCTGACCCCATTTTCCAAATTCTCGACGATTCCATAGCTTCTTTCAGAGTCCACAGACGTTCTTTCCTGCGCTCTGCTCGTTACGATGATGATGACCCAACAGAAACTGATCGCATCCCTAATCAAGCACGCCTGGAATTCTCCCTATTGCACGTCCCACCAACACCACACCCCCATCCCTGCACACAACCCACTGCTCGCAGTTCACTCTACCACCAGCATCATCACTCCTACTTGACAGGCAGCTCCTCATTTTTTCTACCCTCACCAAGTCCTTACACAAGCCCCTTGAATAGGAGAGTTGCTGCTTACCTCTCGGTAAAGTTGGCACATCAAGAAGCAACAGATTTGGTTCTGGTTGCTAGCCCCAACGGACCGCACCTTAGGCTTCTCAAACAATCCCTGGCATTGGTAGTATTCTCCCTTCGACCTATTGATCGTCTGGCTATTGTGACTTACTCTTCTGTTGCAGCCCGTGTCTTCCCCCTGAGGCGCATGACTTCCTGCGGTAAGCGCAATGCACTGCAAGTCATCGACCGCCTCTTCTACATGGGTCAAGCAGATCCCATTGAAGGCCTCAAGAAAGGAATAAAGATACTTGACGATCGTGCACACAAGAATCCTGCATCCTGCATCCTTCATCTTTCTGATAGTCCAACAAGATCATATCATGCTCTGAACATCCAAGTTCCCATCCCAATTCATCGATTTCACGTGGGGTTTGGTTTCAGCACTTCTCATGGGTTTGTCATCCGTGAATTCGAAGACTTTCTCGCAAGATTGCTCAAAGGTATGATCAGAGATGTCAAGTTGAAAATTGGAGGGGAAAGCACGATAGTCACACTTGAAGAGCTGAGAGGCAATGAGGAAAGAAGAATAGTATTAGATTTGAGTGAGTGTCAACATGTTAATGTAGCTTACAGCTATGTAGAGGGTGGGGTTGATGAGTTTACCAGAACAGGAGAAGCTGTGGTGAGTTTAGCAGATAAGACAGAAGCACTTGATACTGGAAGAGAACATGCTGCATCAGAGAGGGAAGGAAGCACAGTGGGTGGGAGAACCAGCAGTGTTGAAAATTGGGACTACCACGATCCTTACATGGCCAGAAGATGGGCAAAACATTTGCATGGTTATAGGCTCCAGTAAAATAGACTAAAAGTTCAGTAGCAGTATATACACGTCTCAACCATTACAGGGATATCAGTCATTCTGCGAGTTCTTCAATAGTCTGGTCAGGCAGCTGTGCTGTAATTACGGAGATAATTTGTCTAAACAGGATAACTTAATCCTGGAATTGCATCTAAATGTGTACATCATAATTCGTGCATTAATTCAAGCATGCATTAGAATTTATATACTGCACATCAACTGCCTATAGTAGGAAGGACACGAAATTAGGAAAAACAAAAGAAGTCAATAATCAACCGCTAATTTAATCGAAATCCAAATACTTGGGCACCTAGCTCCCCATTACAGAAAATACGCCCAAGCAAGTAAATTAGTTGGTAAAGAGACTGCCATTCCCATGGTAATTTCTTTATATTTTATAACCATCATCGTTGAGAAATGTGACATATCACTTCTGTTACCATGATTTATAGGCCAAACACAAAAGCAGTTAGTCGTGCACATAGTCATAAACCAAGAAGTCACTGTACAGTAGAGAGCCATCTGCTGCATGGTGAAGAAGGAAATAACAGTCATTACAGAAATAGCAAGGATTTTCTGGGCACCACTTGTCATCAACCGTCATCTTTGTAGCCCTGAACATGTTGCAAACATCACACTTCCTGACTCGGCATTTTAGTTGGAAAATGAATATTGGATAAGCTGCCCGATTCTGAACATCTTCAGGATGTATCAACCTCATGTCCCTGATGACAATTGTATGCTTGCAGTCACCCTGGACCAGGTAATTTTCCAAGTTATTATACGAGAATAAATATGTCAAGAGAATGGCCACAAGAACAGATTCAGCCACGTGCCAGTGACAAATATGTATAAGTTGAGAAAAATCATCTAATTAACCAGTATGTTCAAGCTAAAGAAGCTAGGGAACCATGAGTAAGAGAAAACACAGTTACATGGATGAACAACTATAAATCAAATCCTGTAATACTGAATTTCAGGTTAGCCATAATTCTCAAAACAGAAACATATACACCTAAAATTATACCTGATGACAATAGAGATATCCAGCTCCAAGTCGGAATCTCAAATCACAAAACCGTACTTTCTGCATGGCAATACGTCTGAACTGAGGTAGATTTGGAGTTGAGACATCCCCTAAAACAGCCTTTTGTTTCTTCTGCAACTCCCCTTTCACAATCCGATCCCATTTTTTTAGTGCGTCATCTTTAGAATTTCTGAGCCAATCAAATATTGGTTCACTATAATCTATAGCAGCTGGATCCCTCAAATCATTGTAAAACACATCCTACACGAAAGCAGCAAACTTTTTAAATAGGTAAACAATTTCAATAATAGTATAAAAACAGACACAAAACACTTACTTCAATAAGGAAATATCCCGAAGAATCATGCTGTCCAGCCTTTTGCATCACCTGGTCTGTCGAGCAATAAATCTTGTCCCTCATTTCAGTCAAAGTTTGTCGTCCTAGGACCAAGAACTCCTGAGTCTACAATGTATGATGACATGACAAAATAAGATATGTAGAATTACACACATAGAAAGAGAGAGGAGTAACATAAGTTGGGAGGGAGAGGTAATGAAACATTGAAAAACCAATTAATTCCTGAAATAAATCGTCCCCGGTACATAGGGAGACATTCTCCTGGGATACAGTTGGATTATATCATTCGATTACAATCAAAAGTCAATGATTTGTCAGAATCAAATACAAGATTGTTAACTACCACCTAGCTATCAATTAACAAAAACTGGACTTGGAAGTTTGAATCAAGATCAATGGGCCGAAACTCCTGAAAATGCAGTATGGAGTCTCAAAGAGTGATAATTCATCTCAACAAATTCCAAAACTGTATAGCAGAATGGAGCAATTCATGGGATTCAGAATTTGTGTTTTTGTGGTTATCCATTCCCCAAGTTCCAACCCCAAACATGTCAACAATCCATTTTTCAGAAATCTTCAAGATCATTTTTAACACAAAAACCATGAGACTACAGAGTTCTTTTATTCGTTTAAATTTAGACCAGCAACTAAATAACAGTAGGGCAGCATAGTGTTCCAAAATAGAGTAATATAATCTTCCTAAACAATACCTAAAGTATTTTATTATAAGATATATAAAATATTAACATACTGGACTACAATAATAATATGTTCTTGTAATGAAAACTAAATCTTCATGATCTTTAACATAGATAATAACAGTTTTCCGTTAGTTCTCCTATCAGCAATGAAGAAAAGTTTCCTATCTGACCACATCTTGTCCTAATTTAAAAAATAATGGATGATTGGCTTCATAGTCTGTTACAATATTTAGCACTTCATTAACAATCAAACCGAATGCAGTGTCCTTGGTTGGGATAAATGCTACATATTAAATATAGTCATCTAAAAACAAACTTAGATTCTGCTCCACCGATCAAAACTAGAAAAGAAGAAAAATTAGTCATAAAAACAGCTGGATTACCATGAAGAAAAAGTTTGTACCAAGATCAATACAAACATAGTTCAAGACAAAAGAAAGAACGTCGGACAATATTAACTAAATGTCAGCATAGATAATTGGAGGCAATGATACTTTGTTTCAATTCTGAATAATGACAAGGAAAGGCAAGCTATACCTTTACATATTTCCGGACATTATGGTAAACTTCAACACAAAGAACAACCTCTGGATTTTGGATGGCAATAAAATCTTGGGCACCTGAGAACTTTGTTTGCTGTACATTTAACATGATGATCAACCGATATCCAAGCAGTTCTCACAATTGTGAAGAACAGAGAAAAATAATCAGACAAGTCTAGAGAGAACCTGTAGACTAGAATTTGTCAACCTAAGAGATTTTAGCATTTCAACTTTTTCCGATGATGAATTGCTGTCTTTCTTGATCTTGCAACTACCATGTGAACAAAAGAAGAAGTGATAATAAGCACAAGTCAAATAAGATGAACCAAATATGCAAATGCAAATGTTACAACAAATACAGACCTCAGTGAATGCAACCTAGCACAAGCCCTGTCTTCATCCTGCCTTTGTTTGATTCTCACATATTCCTCTACCTTTGACATGTAGCTCTCCTGGACATGCAAGGAGAATGAATCTGTCAAATAAGCAAAAGATGCATAAAAGTTTCCTACATATGAGGGGACTTGGTTGCAGATTGCAACGCAAATGCTTGGGACCTCATTGTAAGTTCTGTTCTACAATTATCAACCACAAACACAGGCATGTATTATCATTAGAAAAGGCCCATTCGATGCAGCACTTCTTGTCAATGTGCAAGCAAATTAGATATAATACCTCCAGGCTACAGCAAAATCTCCATTATCTACATAAAGAAGAGAATACAACAGTAGCAGGTTAAAAGAGTTGAATATTCTTGGACAGGAAACATACATCATCATGCTTGTCTTCCTTCCTTCCCCTCCTCTTACGTGGTTTACGTTTACTTATTGTTCCATTGCATTTCGTTCCTTGAGATTGTTCTCTTTCCCTAACAACAATTTCTCTTCTGAGAAGGAAAAGAACAGGTTGAGAAATACAAAATTTGAGATAAACTAAGACAAAGTTATGTTATTTATCATGCCTGAATTAGATCAGAGCACTATAAAATTCTCATATTTGGTAGGTGAGACATGGTAAGGAAATAAATATAAATATCTAAAAGAATTCCAATGAAATCCAAACCAATCCAGATTAGGTAAATTATGCAATTCTTCTTGCCTGTTTTGCATAAGCTAAGGCAGACTAATGTTTCAGAAAATTGACATTGGCATTGAAGACAGAATAAGAATGAAGAGAGGTTGAGCTGGTGTAGGGAGACAACATGTTAATAGAAGAAACATCCATGATAAGACTTATCTAGCTCCAGGGCATTTTTTAAATTTCTTCAACAATCAAGTCAAGTTTAACACATGAATTATCGAAAAGCTATAATTCATGAAACAGTCAAGTGAGTTGCAGACAGCTAGTTCAGTCTTATAAATGAAGCATAAGAACCCAGAATTCCGATTGTATTTGCATATAATTTCTAAGATATTGAAAAAGGCAGCAACATACATGAGACATTAAAGAATAATCTGATCTTGCCTACACCGTAATAAACCTGCAACAGAATGAATGCTAATAAAAACCTAAAGCAGTTCTCATATCAGTGAGCAACTAAACAAACATAAGATGATCAAATTTGAACCCAGACTCACCCTTCACTCAAGTTCTCTCCAGTAGGCTCTGAGCAACTCCCAAAGCTTTGTTTATCCTATGATATCACATTTACCCAAAAAAAAGGATGAAAAACCCCATCAATGCAGAACTAATGTTGGTACTCTAACTATCCATCATCATCATCAATGGAGAACTAAGAAAATGCACATCCACCAAATCAAAGAAAGAGAGGGATTAATGTCCATACACCTAAAGCTTCCTTCATGGCCATCTCCACCAGCTCTTCATCGGTAAAAAATTTAAGGTCATCAACCCTGAGACATCACATTTTAAAACATATTTAGAAGCATTAAACTCGCCAGAACCATTCCCTAGGACCCAAACGAAAAGGCAAAGCCTTTAGAAATAGGAAAATCGTAAAGAAAGGTAAAAACATACGAAATATCATCATGGGTGCATGGCTGAGAGGAATCAATTTGCAATTCATTCTTCAAATCCTAAATTGAGCAATGTCGAAGCCTCATTAGCCAATCAAAAACATTCACATGTGCATATATATATCATATACACAGAGGAGGAGAAAACCTCAAGTTCGTGGAGAAGAGAAGCCTGGAAATCAGGAACTCTACTTAAAGGGCCAATCAAATTGGGAGTATAAAGAGGTCCTCCACGAGCACTCGCGGGATTCGCATTTGCATTACTAAAAACTTCCTGCTCTCCGCTTTCCATTTAATCAAATTCTTTTCAAATCACATTAATGTTTTTCGAACCAAACCCTAAAGATCGGGGGAAAATGTTTTGGCGATTCTATTGTTCCTTTTATTATTACGAGCTTTAGGGTTTATCGGTTTACTGCCGAACTAGGAAAAAGGGGTATTGATTTGATCTCTTGTTCTGTGTAAACCCCAAATTTCTTGGCTGAACGTATCAACAGTGTATATATAGTTTTTTTCTTTTAAATTAATAAAATAAAAATATACTTCTTTAATTTTTGATTATCTTATATTCTAAATTAAGTTTTATTTTTAACTTCTTATATAATTAAAATATAATTATAATTATCGTCGTCGTCGTCGTCACACCCAATTCGAAATCTCACATTAAAACGAGATTTGAAGAAGTCTGATAATACGGGGAACAGATCTTCTATTCTACCTATGTTGTGCCCCCTGTGAGGGGGCACCAATGTTATGAATACCGTACCGGGCTCGGTACCGGATTGAGCTCTTTAAATCTATAAAATAGTCTCTAAAATTTTTAAAAATTGCAAAATAATCCATATTGATATGTTATACAGCTGTACTGTATACTTTACTAGTTTACTGTTTACATCATCATTATCATTCAAATTTAATGCACCAAATGACATGTCAATGCTTTCTCATTCAAGATTATCTTCCAAATTCAAATCACTCACATCAACCAAATTGGGTTCTTCAGAAATCCAATCCCAAAATATCAATATTATCAATCACAATTGGATCATTTGAACAACTTGTGCTACTAAGAGTCCTAGTAAACAATTAAATTTAATTATTAGAACATTATAAGAAATTATATCAAAATTAATAATGAAAATAGCATACCTTTCCCGAAGCTTTAAATTGTAATGAACATAAACCAAGTCATTCAACCTCTTATGCTCCAATCTATTCCTT
>JANZLD010000235.1:10778315-10807915 GCA_026413575.1 Erythroxylum carthagenense | reverse complement strand
TGGATCCATGAGTTGGCTGCTTTCTGCTATGATTCCGACGGTGAGATCCCTGCAAAACAAAGAAGGCACGTCGGGGGTTATGTCCCGATTAGCCCCTCCAACGATCAAGTTAGGTTTCTGGTGAAGGTAGGGTTGTCGTAAAGCCAAGATAGCTAGGTTATGAGTTGCGTACCTTCGTTATGGTAGAATAATACCTTATATAGTGCATGTGTTATGTTTACGAGTTCACATCTGCATGGGACTCTCTCACATGCGGACGGGCTGAGGAGAGCGTGGATTGGGCCTGGGCTTGACACAGCCATTAGGTATGAGACCGATCTTTGAAGAGTGGACCGATCGGCCTACGGGTCGTGATAACTAGATCCGGGCCCAACACGGCCGACCCGACCACAAAGGAAATTGGAAGGTGATGTATATTATTGATGAAGGTATAGAGAATCCAGTCAAATAATAAGAACAAATAATAAAAACAGTGTTGTAAGTTTCCCTAAAAAAAACAGTGTTGTAAGATTACAAGTGTTTGAATGAAACGTAATGTGCACGCTGAGATGGAATTGGACAGCGCAAACTCACTAACAAACAACTAAAAGCAGGATTGTATGTAAGATTCCGCCCAATGGTGTTCCTGATCAAGCCACTCCTTATCCAAATGGACTCTTTTCAAAGATAATTATCCAATTTCCCATTATTTTTTAAATATTTGTTGAATATTAATCTCTATTTATTTCATTAACTTCTTTTATATATTATTATAGAGTACTAATTTCACAGCAATTCGTAAGATTACTTCTACTTGACTAAGTACTTGTTTAGTTGAGCTTTTAGAGAATAAATAAGTATTTTTTTCTCCGCAAATTTTTTTAAAAAGAAAATTGATTGTTTAATTGTAAAATTAAAAATAATTTTTTAGTAAATATAGTTTCTTTGGTAGCCAAAATACAATTTTTAAAAAAACTCAAATTTGAAACTTCTCAAAAAAGCACATTTTTAGGTAAATTTTTCAGATCAATTAATGAGCATGTTTTTTAAGTCCTTTTGTCCTTATTTTTACACATAATTTTCATAATACCCACAAATTCATCTTCACATTTATTTAAGATTTATATAATATTATTTGACTTTTTTTATAAATTTTAATATTTATTTTTTATATTAGTTTTACTTATGTTGTAATTCATCTAAAAGATTTGGTCAGATATATTTTCATTTATGTATCATATGGTTTAAAATTATATAATAATGAGTACATTGTGCTTTGCATATTATTTAATATACTTTAAATAATTTTTATTACAAAATAAAATATATTTAAAATTAATAAAAGTACTTTTTATTCTTATGTTGTCAAGCAGTTTATTGTATGAAGGTTTTTTTAAAAAGTTGTTTTTTAATTGACAGTCAAGCATTCAACTAGTTTCTTAGAAAAGTTTTTCTAAAAAAAAATTATGCTGATAAAAACTCTATTGACAAAAACTTTACTAACAAAAGCTCATCCAAACAGGCGCTAAAACGTTACAAGTTTGAATTAAAGGAACAACGCATTTATAAAAATGCAAAGAGAAAGTTGTGTACAATTAATGATCTCCGAATTTTGTAAAATAAGAAACCTTATATACTGGAGTAATTTTTGAAAAAAAAATTAAAATATATAGTCAGCTATTTTAAACAATTTTTTTTTAAAAAAATTTACATTTTGGTAGAAGCTTATGGACTTTCTGCTTATTATTATCAAAGTCCAAATAAAATTAAAAAGACAAAAAACAAGGAAGGAATTTGAGAATAAAAAATAAACAAATAACGAAGGAGCCGAAACATTAAAGTAATAAAGTCCAAACATATAATAATCATAGACAACGAACGCAAGCCGTGTGGGCACGGAATATTACTGGTTTGGATTCCGGTATATGGCCTGTTGTCTTGTCTACTTCGTCCTCTCAATTTTCTTTTTCTTTGTGTGAAAAATAAACCCTCTAAATATATTATTTATTATAGATAATAAATTTTAAAATATTTAATATTTTAATTTAACTTTTAACTTTTAAAAATTTTCAATTTATTAATTAAATTTTGTATAATTATATAATTTAAGTTAAAATTTAATTTTTATTGATATGACTAATAAATAAAAGTTTAATTGATAAATTAAAATATAAAAAATTTGACATTAAACTAAGTTAAATATTATTAAATTTATTATCATTACATTTTAAAACAAAAGCATAAGTTTTTCTATTATTGAAAATAAGAAAAATACAAATTTTTTAATTATCATTAACTTAAAGGCCAAAATTTTTATTTATATTTTTTATACATAGTTCTTTCTTTTCACGTGAGTCATTTAGAAATATTCTCTTTATTAATTATGCGTAAAGTTGCGTATTATTTGATCTTTCTAAATCTCGCGTATCAATGAAAGTCTTACTAAATATTGTTATTATTGTTATTATTAATCAGAACTGAAATTAAGAAATTTGTTTAATATTTAATCTAAAACGTATGATTTTCTATCAAATAACATTATTTTAGAATTATTTTCTAGAATATTATATATGTGAGGTTCGAATAACCGGTAAAGTTGTTTCTTTATAATTGTAAATAAGATATGTATATTATGGTTTTTTTTATATTCCCGCAAAATGAAGAGTTTTATGCATTGGATACGTTGACGTTAAAATTTCGATCTCTATTTTAAATATATTAATAATTATGTTAAAAAATAAAATTTGATTTTAAATATGTGATTGTACTAGTCCCTAGCTCATATTGATTTGGACGCTTTGTCTCTTACGTATGTTTTCCTGTCTTCTGTTTTTATTTTTCTTAAAAAAACAGTTAAACTAACAGCTCAACAAATCATAAGATCAAAGAACAGACCTTGCTCATTGACACCTGTCTCTCGCTCGCTCCCAAGTTTCTCACATGAAACAGACTTGTTTCTTTTCTTTTCTTGTTAAAATTTTCCTGTGTAGTAATCTAAAGTATCTTGGAACCTGTAATTTGAGAATCCCGTTTGATTGTGATTTTCTGAATTCCGCCTGTTGACTTGGTACGGATTGTGGAAGTGTAGACAAAGAAAAAGGAGAGTACGTAGAGGAAGGGAGAAGACCCCGAGATTCTCGGGGGACACTGCGACCTGTAGATATAGATCTAATTCTGGCTGGTATGTACTTTAGATTCCCGTTCGTTTTCTGGGTTTTCTCTTTTTCTTTGTGATCATTTAACTTTTTCTATGCTTTCGCTTTTAAGGTTCGAATTTCGTGTCCCACTTGTTGCTTCTTTTAAGTTGTTTTTCTTTTTGGATATGTGGTTTCGTGTTATTGCTGTTTCTAGCCCTCTTCGTTCTTCAGTTTCTGGTTTTCTCAAACCCTAATTTCAGCAAGTAATTCGGGCTTCTGATTCACTTGCGTGATATTTAGTTCATTTTTGTTTTATGTATCACGTGGTTGTTAGTGATGATAAAGTAGTTTACTTGGGGTATAATCGTTAGTTGTCCGATATTTGAAGCGTTGGGAGGTTAGGTTCATAATGATATTAATGGGAATTTTTTTGTGGACTTAGATACTTTTAGCAGATTAAATTTCATTTTTACTGGTATTGCTGCTACTCCTCAATTATGCTGCTAATGTCTTTTCGTGTTACCATTTTGGACCATCACTTAGTTCTTGTTAGTCCCAAGTCCCATCTGTGTTTAAGTATTAAGAATCAGCTTTGATATTTGGCTGTATCTTGATGTCACGTGCATCAAGTTTATAGTGTTTGGTCATTAGGAAAGGTTCTTTAAAACGTTGCTTGGAGATATGTAATTGCTGCAACTTTCTTCTGATGCTAGCTTTGGCTGAGATATCTATAATTCTGATTAATTGCGTCTTTTGTAAGGATGTTTAAGTTGTTCCAAGTGTTGAGATCCGATCTCATCTTTCTCTAGTTCTCTTTGATTGTCATAGAAGATGGTATGGTCGTGATAAATCTTCTGATTTTTTTTCTGCTTCTGGTTGAATTCAAGTTGTTTGTATACAGGCGAATTCAAATGTTTCAGCCAAAGGGTGTTCCTGGTTCGAGTTTGGTTGGTCAAAACTCATTAGTGCATGATCAGCATTTAGATTGTGGTGCTCTTGAAATGGACCCTGTCAGTGGAGGAAGTGATCTCAGCAACAATCCTACTCTTGCTTCAAAGCAACGACTACGTTGGACTCATGAACTTCATGAACGCTTTGTTGATGCGGTGGCTCAACTTGGTGGGCCAGACCGTGAGTCTTCTCAAGCACTTATTTTTCTTTTGCTCTTGATTTGAATTTTTAAGTTAGTCGACCAGAGTAGGTCTCATTTTTAAGATTCGTCAGAAGCTCCTCTTTCATTGTTGAGAAGTGCCAGTAAGTTAATGTAGTTATGCTACAATATTCAGTTTCTCCCTTTTACATGTTTTATCCATGTTATTCAGTTCTTTATACATAACTTTACATGGTTATGGTTCTTGCTGGCCTTTTATACCTGTTAGATTATATATTGTTAATTTCTGTGGAATTTCTTAGCAGTTTAATACTTGAGTTATGACAGTGAACACAAAAACTAGTTTTTCTTTTTTTCCCTGTGGTTAATTCATTCCACGTCCACTAGATAAGCATTCAACTGCCAAGTTGTGGCTAACAGCAAGAAAATCTAATGGTGTTGCTTTTCCACCTGCACAAACATGGACGCACACTGGCATAGAGGAATGAATGGAGATACTTGCAAGCCTCCATAAGTGTGTTTACAGCATTCTTGTGCTAAAATTATGAACCCTGGAACTCAACACACTGCTTGTATACCCAAACTTCTTGTATTGTTGAAGTAGTCAGTTTATGATTTGAAGTGTATCAGAACTCCATAGGAAGTAAAATATAGTTATCTGACTCCATAGGAAGTAAAATATAGTTATCTGCATGCACTGGGAAGATGTTAAAATAACTAATAAATTCCAAATTGTAAGTGAGCAAAAAAATATAATGGTTTACATGTGAGAAAGGATTCATAAATCATTGCCTTAAGGTTTTAGGTTAAGATATGAATCTTCTTATATATAAAATACTACTCTTAAAAATAAAAATAATTACGAAATTTCACAGAATAGATGTCTAGATGATATGCCTTTTTGACATGGATATTCTAAATTTTAGTTGAGAAAATTACCAACTAATATGAATATATTTATCTGTAGATACTTCATTTTCTTTTCTTTTTTAATTTTTCCTTTTCCAGGTGCTACACCAAAAGGTGTTCTTAGAGTCATGGGTGTACAAGGTTTAACCATATACCATGTCAAAAGCCATTTACAGGTTTTCTAATTATAATACTCGTCTTATATCATTAAATATATTATCCCCTTTTTCCTCTTGAATTCTCTGGAAATGCCAGTTAAGGTTCTAGCACTTATACTCCTCCATTAGTTCTTCTGACTTTGCCCTCATGATGCTTCCAGAAATATAGACTTGCAAAATACCTTCCCGACTCCTCATCTGATGGTAAGTCCATGTGCCAGTCACTCTTACTTATTTGTGGGCATGTAGAAGTGGATGGACATGCTAGGAGGCCATGTAGAAGTGGATGGACATTCTAGGAGGCCATGTAGGTCTTAGCTAAACAAGATGAATAGCAGGACACGAAGTTATAGAGAGAAATTAGAAACAAAATATTGACAACATATGATGTTATCTAACTCGAAATTGGCATGATTTAGGCCCTTTCAAGTGAATTATTTACAGCATTTTACAAAAATTTCACATTAATTCTTAAGATAAATAACTAATGCAGCACACATACTCTTATTGTATATTAGAAGATACTGCACAGACTTTTGTTTTCTGATCTGAACATAAAATGATAATGCAAGGGAAAAAAGCTGACAACAAAGAAACTGGCGATGTGCTCTCCACACTGGATGGTTCATCGTAAGTGCTTCTGCCCTGCCTTTTCTTCTGTTCTTAATCACCTGTTTTAAATAGATAATGTGCAAAAAATTGGAAGTTTTGAACGGAAGAATGCACATTTTCCACCATTGTATACAAGCAAAAAACAGGAATATGTTATCCATTTCTGAGTGTTTTTGCCCTTGCCCAAAATTCTTTAAAGTCTGATCCGGATTTCTTCTGTCTGATCAATTTGGGATTTGATTGTTGATTTTCTTCCTTCTGTCTTTTCTTAGTGGAATGCAAATTACGGAAGCACTCAAGCTGCAAATGGAAGTGCAAAAACGTCTGCATGAGCAATTGGAGGCATGTCTACTCGTTTGCATTCATGTTTAACATACTATTGAGTAGGAATGGCAACTAGATCCTGGCCCGGTCCAGCCTGGAGTCCTGGACTGGACTAAAATTAACTTGCCAGACATGGGTTGACTGAACTTTCGGCCAGGCTTGGGACTGAATGCCAGCCTGAACCTCTCCACCAAAGCGACATCGTTTTGGTAGCAACCTGACCGGGCTTCGGGCCAATTTCCATCCTTATTATTGAGCAATAACTAGTGTTTCTTTTACAAGGACTCTTCAGTTATCAGCTTGAGCTTATGCTGTCCTGCTTGACTGGGGGGGAAATGTTAAATTAGTCAAGAACCATTTGAAATAGCTATAGGGATTTTGGTGAGATTTGACATTGCTTCTCCTGCTCAAAATTTTCCATATTTTCTTATCTTTTATGTTTGGTTGAATAATCAAAGATTTTAGCATTTTAAATGAAAAGGCAAAAATTATTCATAGAACAATATTTCTTTATTTTGTTACTTTAGTAGACCAAGGGGGTCTTAGTAGAATTATGTAGTTTATTGCATTTGCTCATTTTTCAGGGATTTCAATATCCTAAAGTATTGTCAATCCTCCTTCCAGCCTGGTCAATTCGAAAAAATCCAGGGATTTCATTAATATCCACATTTCAGTTGTCATATGGTCTTTGTATTTTCTCGATCAAGGTGCTGTTACTTTTTCTGAAGTTCTCACATGTTGGAGAAGTATAGGAAAAGGCCTAAGGTACATGCTTAACGGTTAACAGTAAAGGGAAGGCAAGTAACATATCATCAATCATACATTCGGAAAATACATTGGCTTACTTGCATTAGTTACGGGTTTTAGGCTGTTTAATAGCCTATGGTACATTATGTTACTTCAGTTATAGTTCTCCTGTAGGCAGATTTGCATGTTGATTGTAAGTCATAATATCAGCATGTAGGTATTATTGGTTATACTGTTGGTTATATCCTTAGCAATCAAATTTGGATACTTTGTGGACAATAGGTACAGAGGCAGCTACAATTACGTATTGAAGCCCAGGGTAAGTATCTGAAGAAGATAATTGAGGAGCAACAACGACTTAGTGGTGTCCTTGCGGAGGCTCCTGGCTCAGGGGTTTCTGGCCCAGTGTCAGGTGACAACTGTCCAGAATCTGACAAGAACGACCCAGCTACACCTGCCCCTACTTCTGAGTTACCCTTCCAAGATAAGGCTTCCAAGGAACGAACTGCAGCTAAGAGCCTTTCCGTTGATGAATCATTCTCATCTCAACATGAACCATTGACTCCTGATTCACGTGGTAATGTTGGTTCTCCAGGTGAGAGCCCTAAACTTGAGAGATCAATGAAGAAACAGCGCATAAGCATAGGAGTAGCTTATGATAAACCAGAGATGGCCCTCACACACCAGATCCTGGAGTCAAGCTTAAATCCATCGTACAGACCGCACTGTCTGCCTGATTAGAGAGCCCTTCATCTGGATTATCTCTGCGGAATAATGATTAGATGGAGAAGATTTCAGGCACAGGTGTATATTTCCTTGCTTCATGGTATTTACTCTTATTGACCATCATCTTGCATTGCCTGTAAAAGGATGAACTTTTAATCAGATTGTAGAACCTGTTAGTGTTAGCTGTCTGAGATAAGTAGGTTCCGGGAAAGATGTCTCTGTGATTTCACATAAAACCTTCTTAGATACCTGGTACATGTCCAGATCTTTGTGAATCGGAAGTGGTTTGTTTATTTGAAGATTGTGTTAACTGATGACTGCTCTGTTATGTCAAGAGATTTTAAATGATGGACAATGGTAAAAATTGCGGCTGAAAGTTGCTGAGAATAAGAAATTGTTGGCTGCTAGCCCCTCTTCATTTCAACAACGGCAAGACTCATGAATCAGTTAATTAGAAAGATTATGAAATTTGAATTGGATTCGTCTAGTGATGTATTTATGGCTACACGAGATGCTAGGCCATAGGGTTGACCAAAAATCATGTAAGCATAGTTTTACAAAGGCTTAAATAAATGACAAATCCTCCAGCTTAGGACAACATTTTAGCTAACAAGCACTGCTGCGAGTATAGGACATTACACAAGCACACACTGATTCAGGTGTGTGCCAAGCCAAACATATACAGTTAGAGACAGCAACGATGTAGCACCAGACCTTAGGAAAACAAATGCCTACAAGCTACAAATGTGAAAAGTGTGGATAAGCTGCTACAAGAATAAACATAGTTCCACCAGAATGCCTCACTCATACTCACGAAGAGTTATGTCTCCGATGGTTTACTCGCCTCGGAAAGCAATCGCGCAACCGCTTGCTGAAGGCCTCAAGTTTTTCAAGTTTCTCACCTTTGAGTGTCTTTGCAGATGATGTATCTTTCTTTTTCTTTTTCTTCTCTTTTACGTTGTCCAGAGATATATGTTGCACAGTTCGTAAAGGTGTTGCAAGCACTTTTAGAGCCATCTATTTACAGAAGAAGAGCACAAGATCAAGAATGAGACAGTGCAAGTTAGTTCGTGCATCAACATAACCTACTATCCTGGTTATTACGATTCATGATTCCCTATAAGCATTCAACTAGTATTAACAGGCACAACAAAAGAGTATGAAAGTGCAAGTGTCCGAAGCCCTTAGGCATACCATTTCTATAGTACAAATCAACACAAGCTAGCTAGAGAAAGAGAGAACCAGACCTCATGGCTGTTGTCACCACCTTTGCATTCAGCAAAAGATTCATCATCACTGCCTCCTAAGGAAGAACATCTTCCCCAACTCTCTCTGTTTGAGCTTGTATATGAGCAACATTCCTCACTTGCTCCGTTTAGCTTATCCTGATATCCATAATTAAAGAGAACTCCATATGAGACAATATGTTATTTGTCATTTGCTACTCAGATAATAGCAACTGTCCTCTTGGAATCCCAAGACCAACGAAAAGTAGAATATGAAAGCAAATTGGAATTGTGTGCTTGCTCCTTTAAAATGCTGTAGAAGGGTCAGTTACTTATGAAGTGAAAAAAATTTAAGTAGCAGCTTGATTCCAAACCAGAGTAAGAGAGCTGTGGTAAGCAAATCAAAATTTCGAAACTGGTTAAATGAATTCTATGATGACTCCAGACTCAGTTCAGCTAGGGTTATGGTTCCAACTGAAATTAAGAAGAGTATCTACAACACATTCCTCCATCAGAGCCTCCAATGAAATCCATGTTTTCCCATTCACTGACTATAAATGTCATCTAAAAAGCCATTTGCATGACACACAAGTTGCAGCAATTCACACTTCAAGCAAAAGTTTATTTGATTTGGTGTTTCCAGAATCACTTTAAGAGATTAAGTATTATCAGTTGAGCCGCAAGGTTTTACTACTTGGCATTCTCCTTTGTGTGTCACAAGATAAAAAGCTCAAGACATATTCTAAAGAAATGCCTTTTTCCCTCTAATAATCAAATTTGGATATGTCTATAATACCACTTTTGTCGCCACTCCACCATCACTTATGAGCTAATTAAGTGGCAAACAACTGTTATAAGTTCTATTCTTAAGTGTGAAATGAGACCATTGAGGACAACAGTTATCAATTGAGATTCACATATAGATGTGAAGTCACCAAGTTTTCTAAAACCAAAGCCATAGTGCTTGTCAAAGATGACCATTTGGCAAAGATGGTTAACCAAATCGTCCTCTACAATTAAATGTGTTTTGTATTTGCAATGCAGGCAAAACATGCCTCTTTAGGCCATGATCACAGCCAATCAAGCTAATAAAATGGTAAGTTCATCTCTCTCCAAACTCATGGTCACAATTCACTTGACTTATAGTCATATTTTATGATGAGCAACACAGAGGATATCCTAATGAAGGCCTAATTTATTGTACAATCTCTGTTTCTTACAATTGATATATAAGACCTAATCCCATTGAACTTCATGCTAGTACTTGTTGAATGTCTTTGAGATTTAGTATTTAATATAGAAATATTATATGCATGCTCCTCAGCAGAAATATAATTTTAATGAGATATGTGTTTCGTCCTATAAATAGGGATTTCTTGTACTGTTCAACACATGCAAAACCCTAGTAAAGATGCAGCAGACTGTGTGTAAGCGAATATAGTTTTTACAGCCAAACCACATAAAACTTTGTCTAAATTCTCTCCTTCCTTTTCCCTACTTTCAATTTCACAGTAACAATTAATATCACCTGAAAATTTGAAGGCTCCTCCGAGGGAATCATTTGCTTTTCTTCCAAGGAGTGCTGCATCAACCAACAAACTCTAAATTTATTCAGGTTAAAGATCCAACAAATAAAAAGCATGTGTACATGAATGAAAAAATACATACTATTACACAAGCATCTGGGACAACCTCACAAAGAAGTTCGCTTACAGGTTTTGCAGTCAGGATACTTGGAGCACAAGATGAACTTGCAGCACCAACGCAGGACGAACGAAGGCCTGTTATTATCTCATACAAGAGGCTCTAAGAAAAACAAGAAGGTGAGGGCTTGTAAGTTCTAGGTTGACATTCTTTGAAGGGGAAATTAAGGAAACACACCTAGGACAAGTTAATAGCTAGTTGTTCTAGCATAAAAAGGGATTTCAGACACCACATCTGTGAGCAGCACTTTACATAAGTAACCATTGGTTTTGAAATGAAGCATTGAGTTAACAATATTACCTTACAAAATTAACATCACTCATTACACTTTGATTGAAGAGCTTGACAGAAGAAAATTACACCATTTTTGCAAAATGCATGTCAGACATCAACTTAAACAAGTTCTTCTGGAGAAGATTTAACTTTAATATAGACACCAATAATAATGCTAGTTTGACAAAAGGAACCATAATGCATCTACATGCAGAGAAAAGAGTTCTACAGGACTATGTTGTTTGATCTTTAATTTTGTTTTTGGCCCAATTTCTGTCTTCTTTTTCATGCACTTTTCACCAGTTGATCTTGAACTGTTCGTTTTCATCTACCCTTATAAACACCAATTTAAAATTACACTGTTTTGTTAGAGAAGAAAAAGTCACCTCATCCATGCCCGTGTTGACCTTCAAATCTCTTTGATTACAATACTTCTCCATCTTAGTTGAGCAAATAGAACTTCGAGGAGGATGAAGTACATTGAAGAAGAAAATGGAAACTGAATCATAAAAGAACTGTGGCCTGGAGGAATTGTGGTCACCATCAAATTTAATCAAATTTTTGTCCCCCTGTACAAACCATATACATGGTTATATCTTCAGATTTTGACTAATTTAAGAAAAGTAAAAGATCTTTAGAAAAAAAAAATACCACATAGGACTTAAAGATGATGTCAGAGTGATGGGATTGGATGAACTTGTCCTCACTACCATGTCCAAATAAAGCAGGAATGAATGATTTGGGTGCAACCTGCAAGTCATAGAGAATGAAATATTGCTCCGAACAATAAATAAAATGGCATCAATCTAGATTGTCATACTTAGTGCAATATCAGATAATCATTGTCAAGATAAGTTCTGTAATCAGAAGCCACTTGTTTACCACTCAACAGATACATCTAAGTCTTTGCTGGTCTAGATGATTATAGCTCCTTGCTACAAATCAGCATTGATGAAGTAAAAGAGGAACAAACCTTCACACAGTTTAGATCCATGATATCAAAATTTGCTTTCTTCATAATTACTCGCCGCATGTATTGCACTGCCACCTTAACCTGATTACAAGCAAAGTTAAGAAAGTTTTCATTTTAACCAAGGACTAAACAAGAAGTTAAACTGGAAAATTCTAACTTTAGATCCTGGAATGCCAGCAAACTTCTTTTTCTCTAAGCTTAAATCACATGCAAGAATGATTAGTTATATAGGCAACTGAGCAAATTATCAAGGACTACACCATAAGTATACTCAAAACAACTACTTGAACAGCAAATCTGATAGAATAAATAATGGTGCAAACTTTCCAGGCTTAGAAAGCTGAACAGTTACTGATAGAGTGTCACATCTAGATAATATACGATTTAAATTGTATCCACCTAGAGAATTCCAGCAGAGTAACCCAATGACACATAAATGCTTACATATCAAGTGATCAAATAGGCACATGAAAATAAAAAATCAAAGATATAACCCCAGGTACAAGAATCACATTGATGTTCTCATCCTTTCCAAGATCATATACATAACACTAGACTCTCCTGGGCTAAGGCAAAAGGAAGGAGAGGCATGGAGGCCAGACATACTGTGAACTTTGGAAGCCGTATTTTGTAAACATCAACAAGTTCCATCATTAGGTCAAATAAATTTGAAAAGGCACTATCCAAAACCATTCCAGCTATGGATGGGTCTTCTGCTCCATAAAGAAGGCTGCATTATGTCATAAATATGTCACTCAACATTTTACTGAAGCTGCAATCGAAAATTAACGTAACAAGCTAGTATAAGAAACAAAAACAACAGTAAAAGAAAACAGCATAGTTATGATAAAGCACCTAGTGACTGCACCCATGGATCTTCCCCAAAGCCCTATGCGTGATATCTGTTTGTTGCTTCTTAGATATGAAACTACAACTTTGAGGTCCTCTTTCTGCCATTTAAAGAACGAAGGAAACGGGACAAAGCTTTTATGTCACAAGATAGTAAAAGCTGGTTACAAGAGACTATTTAAAGCCAAATATGGTTGCAAACCTCATGCCAACCAAGGCTGACATAGTCACCATCAGACAAACCAGAACCCGAAAAATCAAGGGTGAAACAAGTGATATTTGATGGAAGAAGAACTACAGCGGCTTCATTTGCATCTGCTCTACAACCACTGCATTACGTATATGGTCAAAACTGAGTGAGTTCCCATCTTTATTTAGTATAAGAACTCTCTCTCAAAGAAAGTTGAAACAAAGTTCAAAATTTTTACATAATTAAAAGCAAGGAAAGAATATAAGCTTAAAATACAGGCAGAACCCTAACGTTATAAAAATCCAGTGTGCAGTTAATTTTATATTTACTGTTCTAAATTTTATAAGTTGAAGTTTATCCAAATGGAGAAGAGCACGACTAGTTTCTACCTATTTCCATGACAATATATAACGCAAGGAAGAGGAGTATCTTCAGGGAAATGTGAAGGTACGTAATGGCTGCATTGTAAGGTGTGGCCTCTTTCGTTTTTAAGCTGCAGGAGTTAAGCCAAAAACAAAAAACATAAAGCAGTATAATTATATATCATCATGAAAGTGCAGATAATTGAAAGTAGGAAATTATGGAGGGAAGGACTTAAAGAGTGCAAACGGACGTCAAAACATGTCCATACTTGCCTCCAAGTCTATTCTCTTGTATGCTCTGCCTGCGAGAGTGAAATCCCTCTCCCACAAATAAAGATCTGGATTATAGTCCGCCCTATACATCCAGAACGGTAAAAACAAGAAAGCCAAGAATCAGAGAGAGACACAGATAAAGTAAAGAGACAAAAATTCGCCAATAGGTACCTGGGAGGGCGGATAACAAAATTGATAAACTGTTCAATCATGTCCCACAGTTGCTCCTAACAATGAGGCACTCCAGAGCATCTCCCCTCCATGAAATAACAACTCCTAGTGGAGAGATGCCATGGAACTTTTACATTTGCTTCTTACTCTACCATTGTTTGTTGGTGTTTTTTCGCTTTTGTTTATCTAAGAATATTAAAAGGTGTAGAAATGTGGATATTCTTTTGTTTTATGTGGAAATCCAGCTCAGGAAAAGCAAAAGAAAGATTCTGGGGAAAGTTTATCTTCTGGGAATCTATGGAAGAGGGAAAAGGTCGGAATCTTTGAACACTTCAGAAGCCTCAAAGTTGGAAACTTATTTTCAACTACCGGCGCCACCAATCGCAGCTCCTGCCACCCTCTTTGCCTTATTCTCCAATCTGAAGAACATACAAGGACACAAAGAGGTGCAAAAATAATAGGGTCGTCAATGAGCTTATACCAATATGAAGATGTCCACACAAAAAAGAAAAGGATTCAAGAATTTCAACATATAAATCAAAACCCAGATCTCAAATCTCCAAGAATCAATAATTACAGTGCCATTTCAACACATTAGAACACAAATAACCGAGAGATCACAGAAATGTTGAATCTTTAACAATTCAAAACCACCTGTCATCACCAAAAACACAAAAGAAGAAGAAAACAACCAAATGTATATTACAGGAATACAAATTGAACATGAAAAAGATGACGAAAAAGGACCAACTTCATCTCCAACCCATCATAGAAAAATTTGTAACATAGTGAGGAAGACGGACGAAGTTGGAAAGAAGAAAAGGAAAAACAATGAATGAGAACAAAGTGTTGGTTTACCAGGTGACGCAAGTGGATGAGGTTCAGAGCGATGTCGAAGGGATGGAAAAGAGAGAATTCCAAGGACGACGAAGAAGAAGAAGAAGATGCAGCGAGACACGGGACATTACGGAGAGGCACGCACGCAAGCTGTCACAGCAACACAACAGCAAAGCCGCTATGAGTCCTTTCCAATTTTTTTAAATATTTGTGCTTTTCTCTGTTCTTTCCTTTTCTAACTGTGTTCTTCTGCGCATGTTTTTTGTTTTGTTCGGATGTTTCATGTTACTGTAATAATTAAATATTTTGAATTTTATTTAAAAAGATTCTCACATTCTTTGAAAGAAAAGGCAAAAAAACAGAAAAGTAATATGAAATTATGCCTATTAACACTCCAAGAACGGCCAAATAATTTTAGTAATAAATGTCATATAAAGTCTAGAGATCCACCATATTTTTAAAGCTCTCAACTACTTAGTCATAGCAAAAATGGCCAATCCGTTCGGTGTATCTCAAAGTTAACATAGTCGACTCGAGTTAATTGAGTTTAGATTTAGGTTTGAGTTTTTTTTGTAATTTTAGACCAGACTTAAACTCGGATTATCCAGCTTAATTCAACCAAAAGTCTAAAATTTTATATAAATAATCTTTTTAACTTTTAAAAAATAAATTAGATCTAGCTCAAACGAACTTTGAAAAAAAGAAACATGCATACCAAAAATAGCAAGAAGTTTTTTGAAGTTAATATTTCTTGATAATATGGAAGGCATTAAAAGGGGGACTTATCGTTCAGCTGACAAAAGGGAAATGTCATCGAGGTTGGAAATAGTATTCGGGACATTCAACCAATGTCCTGGTACATAAAAGACAAGAAGGGAAGCTTTAATCATCTTGCATCGATCAAATTTAAGTGTAAAATACAAAAAAGAGAAACACGAGTTTATGGAGGATCTGTCTTACGTTTTAATCACCAAAGGATAGACTGGAGCGTTCATGGTACAAGGCTAGGCAGAAACGTAATCTCTTGGACGTACACCTGTATAGTCTCTAAGCTCATTCTCGACACCTCAAGAGAGTGGAGATCGTTGATACTTTAACTCTAATTGGGGAAAAGTTTGAAGAAGATTTATGGGGATTGGGATTTCGTTTTCCCATTTTGGTCTCAACGATGAGTTTTAATTTGTACATTGGAACGTTGCCGTTTTTATAGGGCTGGTTATTTAAGTGTAACGTTGTCATTTTTGGTTGATGGGTAAGTCTTTTGTTCCCTCCAAATATTGTATTCCTCTTCTATCTTTAATCAATATTATTTAATTTCTAAAAAAACTTGATTGGACTCGAGTTCAAGCCTAAAGTCTAGGACCTAATTAGGCTTCAAGAACGAGCTCAAACCTAAATTTACAGTCCAGGCCTGAATCCAACCCAATTCATTACCTTCCTTATTACTACCTAATCAAACTCTTTGATTTTGTTAAGGTCATTTTTGGTCAGATAAATATAAAATTAAAGTAATTCAATCTAAAATAAATATTTGAAATGTTAAGTTTTACTTAATACAAAGAAAAATAAAAAAAAAAGGATTTGAAAGTTGATAATAAAGAGGATAAGTGTACGATCTTCTTTTCAACGTTTGATAGACATCAATGTTGCACAAGTTTGGCAACATGATGGTGGCATGTTTTTGCAAGAGTAGAAAATTGCTAAGTCACTGAAAGCTAAAACGTGTGCAAGTTATCCATTTCAGTAAAATACAACCATATTTGAAAATAAAATGATCGTGGCATCATAATAGTTGAAAATTTTAGGTTTGGGACAAGCTAAAGACCACTTTAACTTCTAGTCGTGACAGCTACAAAAAAGCAGTAATGGAATGACAGTTATTTTCGATTATGTCAATTATGTCGATTTGTAGATTATGTTAGAGTAACTTGTTTGTCCTAATCTGAATGTTTGAAAGAATCATAATATCTAAAACATCTACAAATATAAATTTAGGATAAGTTTAACATAAAAAGACATGATGGTTGATCAAAAAATTGTTGGAACTTATACAAAACTATTGCTTATATATATCTGCGTGTGTCTGTGTTGTAAACTAGAAAAAAGGTTAATTTTGCCTTTTTCTATACCTCATTTTATGTAACCTTTTTAATGAGACATTAATAAACGTATGTTACACATATATGATCTAATTCCATGTTATTTACTACCCAAAAATACTATAAAATTGAATCCACATAACATGTTCGATGAAATGTCTCGAACAGTGAAGTGAGACGTCTATATGTTAAGTTGTGTTTGTGAATATCCAAACCTTATTCCTACAATTTTAACCTTTTAAAGAGAGTTGGCAAAGTCTCCAAAGAGCAAATGTTTGATGAAATGCTTAAAAGGAGTACATAAAATGTGATTGACATATTGATTAATTGAAGTGAACCTAAGTTGTTTGGTGGAATTTCTTGAGAACTTATTTGAGAGACTAAATTGCAACATGAGATATTTGAAGGCATTTTTCTTGCCATAAAACACCCCTATGACAATTGGTATCAAAATATAATTTTCAAGAGAACACAAAAGATTGAAGGACATGATGACTTAGTTGGAGCAAATTTTTGGACTAGTTCTAAAAGAGGAGGGCTTAACTACGGTTGCTCAATTGAATTCTATAATTTAGGCATTGGAACACATCTACAAACGACTAGATGACATTTCCGGAGCGGGAAATAGTAGAGTGTCTGATGCATTGGCAACCAATGTTATCTAACATAACAAAAGGAACTAGACAAGATTTAAAGTCTAGGGACTAAAGCATTTTGATGGTGTTTGATGTGTTAAAATGTTGGGGAACTTCTTATAAGGAATCGACCAATATTTTTTGGCAACAAAGGTGCTGAACGAACATAAAGTGATGTTGGCCAGCATGTACTTGGTTAGTAATGTCAAGTTATGGTGGCATGTAAAGATGGATGATGAACTAAATATGGGTTGTCCATATTGACACAAAGGATATGCTAGTGCGGGAATTAAAAGACCAGATCTTGCTTTGTAACACCTCTTAGATTATAAGGGAAGCTTTGGGGAAGTGGCAACATGACGAAACAATCATAAATTATGTCAAGGCATTTAGCTCTTTGATGTTGGATATTCACAACATGTCGGAAGAAGACAAGCGATTCAATTTCCTAGACTTCAATCTTAGGCATAAATTCAACTACAAAGGTAAGGAGTTCAAGACCTCCCAATTGTCATTCCTCCTGCTAATTGATTAGTGGATTTTTAGTTAAATAAAGATAAGGAAAAAGTTTCCAAAGATAATGAGAATGGCAAAGTTAGAGAAAATTTTGTTGCACAAAATAAGAAAGACAAAAACATATAAAGCTCTCAAAATTCTACTTAACAAAACGTTTCTTTTTTTATATGCAGTGGATCACATTATATAAGGGAGTGTCCGATAAGTTGAATGCATTACTGACTAAGGAGGAGGTCAACAAAGAAGTAGCAATTGTCAATCCATTAATGGTGGAAAAGGCTCCTATAAGTGGGACTTCTAAGACGTTTGATGAGTAAATAAGATAGTTGTATATCGAGGAGAGTTAAGAAGGGATCATATAAACTTCATTCAGTGGTGATAAGGGGCTGCAAATGGACTTGTAGTATCATATTTGACTGTTCCATTGATAATAAAGAGGTTTGTTGTTTGTTAAAGCTTTAAAGTTAGTAGCAGAGGCTACCATATCAAAATCTTGACGAAATGGCATACATGGATTTGTCATTTTGATATACACTTACCCAACATATTTTGTTAGACTTTTGTAGGGTAAAAGGTTGTCCCTGACATATTTGGCATATTGGTTGTCAGTGAAGACATTGACTTTCTTTTGGTGGGGGAGGTTTGTGAAACCTTCTTTCCAGTTTTTTTAAAAAGTTAAAACGAATGATATTAGATAACAATCAACTCATTTATAAAGATGTAGGTCAGCTACAATGTATACAACGAAACGATAACATTTCAAGAAGGGCCTTTAAACCAACCACAAATGGTGTCGTTTAGAGCCAATGCTTCTACGTTTAAACAAGGGCAAAAAATCATTTGGCAAAAAGGGTAAACGCAGATCACGTCTTTCCCCTCTTCACCCAACGCTTCCAAATATCACGTCTTTCCCCTCTTCACCCAACCCTTCCAAATTAGGGTAAAGTGTCCAGTGCTCTTTAATACAGATGCAGCTCTATGATCGATGTTGTTTTCGGTGTTCCTTTATAGCCGATGGTGCTTTCAGTGTTCACTTGGACGACCTCACACTTTTAAATCGAGCTACACGTGTCAAGTACAAGGTCAACAGCTACATCAAATGAGCATGGGCATCACAGGTACCTTCATTCTTCCATCTTTATTTTGCTCCTGCTCTATATTAATAATTGATTCTCCATGATAAGGCTAGATTAGGGCATATCCTTTCTGACCTAATAGAATAGAGCTTATTCCACCAATCAGAGAGTTAAGAACCTCCTTTCTAGTACGAGAAGTATTATGAAATCTTCTATTGTTTCTCTCTTGCCAAACTCCTTGATGGAGGAGGCGAAGGAGATGATATATATGTACTCGTTATATTTAAGGGTATAGTTTAGCTTCAGAAGCCAGTCAAGTGCTTCCGTGAATGTTACACCTACTTTAGAAATAAGACTCAATTCCTTGATTTGCTCTCATATAAATTGTGAAAAGGGTCATTTAAAGAAAATATGATATCTTGATTTTACCTCTATCTCATATAGAACACATACTAGATTGGTGGTAATAAAATGAATTATGTCTATAGTGCTTAGCTTATTTAGCACCGTAAGTCATATGAGAATAAAGTAACTAGGCACAAGTGACTTGTGCCAAACTATCGAAAACCACACTTGTCCTGTGCTATTCCAGTTCTGCCACTTCCTAAATCTGGTAATGTTAAAGGTGTTTGGAGGCAGGTTGAGACATTGGTAAGTTTCCTCTCTATCTAGGTTTGGTTGATAATTTGGAGTAAGATACTGCAACTACGATGGAATGTTTCGTTGACCTCTTGGTAAGACGGATTTAACCTTCGCCTTGATAGGAAATCCATTCCAAAGTTGAAGAGCCTGAGGATATCTCATTAAAGATCCTTGGTCTGTCCAATTATCAAACAATAAGTAAGCCTTATCTCCATTTCTAATCTTACAAGAGACCAGCGGTTCAAGAATAGGTCTAAGCTTCAAGAGCTAGGTCAAGGGCCAAGAGAAAGAGAGTTTTATAGGAATAGACCAAATACTATAATCTTTTAGAATATAGCTATGAAACATCAAATCTAGAGAGATTTCTTTTTCATTAGGATATTCCAAAAGTTCTTAATCAATGATGATTTATTAAAGGAGGCAATAGGAATCAAACCTAATCCCCTTTCTTCTTTCCTTTTACAAACTTCTTGCCATTTAACCTTAGCAAAATGACTGTCCGAATTTAAGTTTCCCTACAGGAACCTTCTAAAAAGCTTCTAAATGGTTTTAATAACTCCTTTAGCTAGAGATATGTTGGAGGACCAGTATACATAAAGGGAATTTAGTACGGATTTGATAAGTTGCAATCTCTCTCTAAAAGAGAGCACTCAATTAGACCACATTCCCGATCTTCTCTGTATCTTATCTATCAAGGGAAGGAATTATAAAAATTGAATTCTTTTTGTGGTGATGGGAAGACCCAAATAGGATAGAGAAGCTAGTTTCCTGCTCATCCCTATGATTGTGGAGATATTGTTTTCTAGTGTATTAGCACCTGCAATTAAAATGTAATGACTTTTTGTAAAGTTAATCTCCAGACCTGAGAGATCTTTAAATAAAAAAAGGGTTGACATGAGTAGTTCAATAGATTTCCCATGTGGCTTAGAGAAAAGCAATAGATCATCTGTAAAACATAAGTTGATAAGCCTTATCCTCTTGCATTTAGAATGAAATTTAAAGAACTTGTTATTACCCACTTTATGTTGGATTAGCTGGCTTAGGACTTCCATGCAAATGATAAAGAGATATGGGAAGATAGGATCGCCTTGTCTCAAACTTCTTGCACCTTGATAGGGTTGGTTGGGGTACCATTAACTATAATCAAATAAGTAGGAGTGGTGATACAAGCCTCGACCCAACTGTCAAACTCCTTAAGGAAACCCAAGAGTCGTAAAGTCTAAAGGATGAAGTCACATTCAACATGATCAAAAGCTTTCTTAAAGTCCAATTTTATGATACAATTCGGTGGGTTGTTCTTCCTTTGATACCCTTTCATCAGCTCTTAAATAATGGAAATATTATCTCCAATTCTTCTACCATGCAGGAAAGCACTTTGATTGTCAGAGATCAAAGAATCCAGAACTAGCTTCAGCCTATTTACTAAGATTTTGGAGATAATCTTGTATAGAAAGTTGGTGCCTATAATAGGCCTAAAGTCATCCAATGTAGAGGAAGAAGGGGATTTAGGAATCAAGCATATGTGAGTTTTGTTAATCTCCTTTAGTAGTACTCCCCATATAAAGGCTTATAAGGTGTCATTTGAATTCCTAAGTGATAGGAATTATTGTAAACAAACTCGATTAAAGGTAAATGATCATCCCATGAACCTTTGAAGTCCATAACACAAGCTCTTAGCATTGTCTCTAACGTCCATATTATCCTTTCTGATTGACCATCAGTTTGTGGATGGAAAGTTATACTAAAGTGCAACTTGGTTTCCAAAGCCTTCTGTAAACTTTCCCAAAATCTGAAGGTGAGAGAAATTTGAGTATAGCTTTTTTTACTATAGGTCTAGTATCCTGCCATGTCTTTTGAAAAAAGTAACCATTGAAACCATCAGGACCAAGATATTTATTATGGTGCTTCTAAAACAATACCTCTTCTATTTCTTTCTCTTCCACTGGTTTAATGAGAGCTGCAGCTTGTTCCTAAAGGATATTTTTATGAATAAAGGATTCAAGAGTGATTGTAGTAGCTTGGTTCTGTGAAGAGCCGTAAAAGCTTTTGAAGAATATCTCTGCTTCCTTTATAAGGACTTTTTGTTTAGAAATTTCCTCCCTATCTTGTAACTTTAATGGGTAGATTATGTTTGCATTTCTCTTGGTTAAGACAGAGTTGAAAAAGAATTTTGAGCACCATTCACCATCTTTTACCCAATTGACTTTGGCCCTTTATTCCATTAGAATATCATGATCCCTAGCTTTAGAAAGATAAAACATCAAAAGAGTCTTCTCGGTATTCAATAAGCTAGGATTGGCAGGATCCAAATCAAGTTTATGCTAGACAATTTCTAGTTCCTCTCTAGCTTTGGCAACTGCTTACTGAGTAGGGGAAGATCTTCTACTCATTAAGAATTTCATCTCCCTTTTGATAGCTTTAAGCTTCTGAATACAAACAAATTACTATGTACCTATAACCGTAGCCTCCAACCCTTTTGTAGAGCCTCAAAGAACCCCGAATCATCGATTAATAGATTGCTAAACCTGAATGGCCCTCGTCTGCCTTAGTTACGAAGAAGATTCTCAATTTGCATGGGCGTATGGTTTGAGAATAAAGGGTCAAAGAAAGAAGTTACACTATTAGGAAACTGAGTAACCCCAACTTTGTTCACCAATGGTAGATCCAATTTTTCCTTAAAGCCCATCTTCCTATCTACTTATTACTCCAAGTATAGAAATGTCCCTAAGAATTTAGGTTAAAGATTTCTAGTTTACCCACACAGTTATTGCAGTTAGATGAAAAGTTTCTCAGACTGTAATTTCCTTCAGCTTCCATTCTATTTAATGTAGAATTGAAATCTCTACATAAAAGCCATGGTCCATTAACCATCTTCTGGAATTGTAGTAAACTTTCTAATAATAATTTTCTTTGGAAGAAATGATTAGCACCATAGATAAAAGAGGAAAAGATGTCAACATTTACCTGAAGGAATTTACATTTCAGGTGAATCGCTTGCATCTCTGTGATAAAAACCTTAACATTCACCAAAGTAGGATCATATCCAATAATGATTCTCCCGTACCTATGGGTTTGATGGATGGAGATAAATTTCCATCTTAATCCTAGTTTATTTAATAAATTAAGGTTTTCATATATGATTTTAGTTTCAAAAAGAGCAAAAATCCATGGCTTTGTGTTATAGACAAAATCACTTAGAGCTTAGATCTTAGAGCTTTTGAGGGCAATTAATCCCCTTCACATTTCATGCGATGATTTTCATAATTCAAACGATTTTTTTTGGAGCCCTTCCTTTTGCTCCTGTTGGATTTCCTTTAGTGGCTATCAAAAATTCTCTAATAATAGAATCCCCCTCCTTATTATCCTCCGGAAGAGAACCTATAGTTGCCTTATAATCAAACCCCTTGGGATTGTCGTCAAGGTTGACTGGCAATTCATCCACCAAGTTCTCCTCACCCATACTTGTGTCTTTGACATTAGGAGTAACCCCTTTAGCTTTCCTCCCACCATTGTCTTCAACAAAGACTTCTTCCCTAACAACATCTCCAACCAATAATTCCCCAGCACTATCTGCAACTAATAACCTTTCCCATCACATTCTAGTTCATTTTTATTTTATCGATCTTCAGATGTAGTCTTAGGTTTGACTTCCTCTTTCTGCCCTACCTCTTCGTTTATGAGACCATCACATGTCAATTCCTCATAATCCCCCTAAGAAAAGTTTTACCCGTAGCGATTTATTTTTTACCTAGAGAAATGAGAAAAGGCTTCCATTAGTGTTGGACGAACATGTTATCCTTATAAAGAGATCCATCAAGCCCCAATCTCATAATAGGAATAGTTTTTGGTAAGCTGTTGGAAAGATCCGTATTAATGCAAATTCTAGCATACCTCAACCTCTTCCTGTTTGTTGTATTATCATCCAAACACAGAGGTTTACTAAGAAAAATATCTATCATACTCAATCATTTTGTTATCCAGTATTTAAGAGGAAAATTAAAGAGATTTGCCCATATTGGCACTGGTTTCTTTTCCTTACAATCAATCTGAAATCCTAGATGCCAAGGTTGCAAAAATAGTGGGAAGTTTGCCACATGCCATGGCCCTTCTTCTACTACCTTTAACGCTTGAGCTTTTGAAGAAAATATGAATATAATGTATTTTTCTTCAACTCTTAAAGCCTCAATTTTATCCCAGAAGAACCATATGAGGGAGTTTTCCCAAGATTTGACACCCTCCTATAAGGTTTTTTTATTAAGAGAAACAATAATTTGACCATCTTCCGACTTGGGTGGGTAGAATTGCAAAGGAAGGTATGTAGAACCAACCACCACTTGCTTCCAAATTCTCCTCCCTGACGAAGGAATAGTAGAAGTTGGAGAGGGTAAGGTTGGGGTTAAGGTCAAAGTGAAAAGAGAGGAAGATGTAGCTGGAGTTTGAGTTGCAACAGAAGATTGAGGAGCTTGGGGTAGGGGAAGGAGAGGTTTCAGTGTTGCACCTGAGGATGAGGGTGAGGAAGAGGGTAAGGGTAAGGGAGGAAAATCCTCCCTATCTGTGTTTTGCTTTGTAGTGGGACATGGATTCTGCAAAGTCTGCATGGTTAAGCAGTCTTTGTCAGAGAATAGAGTGTTAGAGACACGTTTTAAAAGAGGAAACAATAGAAGGCGGGAGAGCAAAAAGAAAATAAAGACCTTACTACCCTTGCAGGAGATTTGATTTGGAGAAGGTGAATGGGTGAATGGGTGATTGGTAAGGAAGAGATTTTAGGGAATGAGTGAAGGAAGAGTGTAGAAAGTTGTTAGAAGGAGAGTAGCAGGAATGGAAGGAGAAGAAACAAGGATTAAAGGAGATACGTGCTGGGTTGTAAGCTAGAGGTTAGAGAGCGGGCAGAGAACTTCTGTCTAACCCATGGGAATGCTAGTTTCTTTGTCACAAACACCAATGTTGCAAAATTCTGGCAAGATGATGGTGGCTATTTTGGAAAAATTTTGGCATAACAAAGCTATCCAAATAATTGCTAAGTCATTAAAAGCTAGAAAAGTGTGCAAGTTGTCCATTTCAGCATAATACAATCATATCCAAAAATAAAATGATTGTGGCATCATATCAACTAGAAATTTAGGTTCAAGATACGCTAAAGACCATTTCAGCTTCTAGTCATGACAGTTACAAAATGGTGATTACTTTCTTTTATGTCGATTTGTTGATTATTTTAGTTGTAAGTTGGTGTCCTAATTCGAATATTTAAAAGGGTCATAATATTTCAAACATATGCATTATTTAAAATTAGGATAAATTTAGCATGAAAGATATAATGGTTGGTGAAAAAATTGCATAATCTTATCCAAAATTGTTACTTATATATATGCATTGGAGGTTGGAAAATTGGTTGATTTTGTCTCTTGCCAGACCTCATTTTGTGTAACATTTGTTATAAGACGTCAATAAATATTTGTTGTTACATATATATGATTTGATTCCTTGTTATTACTACCCAAAAATATCATAAAATCGAATACACAGAACTTGTTTAATTAAATGTCTCAAATGCCGAAGTGAGACTATACTCGTGTTTGTGGATTTTTAGATCTTATTGTAACACTTTTAACATTTGAAAGAGAGTTGGCTAAGTCTTTAAAGAGTGGAGATTGGAAGGTTTAACATATGTTTGACAAGATGCTTCAAATGAGGGCCTATAAGTTGTTTGACAAATTTGGTTAAGTGAAGGACACTTATGCTGTTTGGCGAGATTTCACTTGGAACTTAATTGAGGGACAAAGTTGCAACACTAGGATTTTAAAAGCATCTTTCTTGCCTTAGAACACTCTTGTGACAATAATCATGACCTCTCATTCATAAGTTGGTCCAAAGAATTACAAGTAATCAATACTATCTTATCTTCCCTTCATTTTAATTAAACGACTTCAAATCATTATGAGAGTAACTTCAAATATTTCTCTTATAGAAAATTATTAATTATTATTTTACTTAATTATTCATATTAATAATTAAGTTTACTTAATTAAATATAATATTAAATTAAATTATCCATAATTTTATTAATAATTAATATATTAAATAATATATATTTAGTTGATAGTAAATTAGATCATTAAAAAACAAAAATAGAAAATAAAAATTATTTTTTATAATTTTCATAATTTTTGAAAACTAGAAGAAACAAAAATTAAAAATAGAAACAAAAAATCTCAAATAAAATTTGTTCATTAATTTAAAGATAAAAATAACAAATATAAAAATAGAAACAAACAAGTCAGTAGAGAAAAAAAAAAGTTGTTTAAATCTCACAATGAACAGATTTTTGTCTTGAAATCTTTTATTGTACATGACCCAATCAAAGGCCATATATTCTGATAACCAGTTTATGATGTTAATATATTAATAAATAAATGCTAATTCCATTCTAGTGTTGAGATTTCCCTGTAAACTGGTAAAACTCTCATCAAGTTCTTCTTTTCTTCAGTACCTAACATCAGATGGAGACCACACAACTCCAATCACAACCAAGAACTTTTGACCATTTTGAAGCTGAGTTCTCTTAAGTAATAACCATCATTCTTCTTTGGCTGAGTTATGAGATACCATAAAGTTCAAATAGCAAGTGGAACAAAGCTTATAGCCAGCCATCATATGGATATGGTTCAATGAATCCCATATCATATGGTCCTGTATTGGCACCCACACGATACTAATGACACAAAGCTTCAAGGCTCTGCCATTTATGAGGAATGCACCTACCAAATGAATGTAGCTCATTTCTTTTAGTTCTGGAGAGATTAGGTGACATTTATGTACATCTGGTTCATACATGCTATTATACCCCTCAAGTTACAACACTGGTTACAGTACACAAATCTGTGTCAACTGAACCATAGGAGAGGATGATGTAAGTCCTCCATGAAGGACCTTAAAAAGCATGCAGAGAATGACTGTTCCAACTCTTGCTCGGTTGATATACAAAAAGGCTTTGCCAAGGCAAGAATCTCAATGTGCAGGCAAATCTCTAGTGATTGAGCACAGCTTTTCTACTGCCTACGTCATTGTTATTGTCTTGAAAAGGGCTTGCTAATGTTCTTTTGCTAGATTTCATTTGCTCAAAACTTGGAATTAAGGGTGGCGAATTGGTAGGAATATGAAGAACTCTGTACAGATCAAATAAAATTAGTATCTATAGACTCTCTTATCTCGTTCAGTTTCGGATAGTAGCATCGTCAATATAGGCTACAGGTCGTTACTTGGTTTCACAATTCCCTGAAGCTTCCATCCCCCAAGTCCTGCGGCAGCAAATGCCTGAAAGTGTAAAATACTTGTCAGAGAAACCAGAAAAAAACAAAAAAAGAAGTTATGGTCAATATTTTTCTGAATGATGCAGTCACGACCATTGCAACCAAATATTATCAAGTTCTAACCTCCATCTATCCTATCAAATATTACCAGACTGTTGTTAGCATCTATGCACGAAAACTTGTTGAACCCTGGACATAACTTCTGCTTCATCTATGTATCCAACTGCAGTTGGTTCTCTTCAGTAAAACATGTATTCCCAAAATCAGTCTTTTCACTTGAACAATATCAAGGGGCTATGAACCATGACAAACACTTCCTGCTATAAGATGTGATTCTGAGTAATCTTCCACCAGCCTATGCACATCGGTTTCCATTACTAGTGGACACTTTAGTAAACTATAGGCCTAACTATTGTAATGGAGAAGGTTGCATTTTTATGTTGAAGTTTCTACAACAAAAAACATCTAGCAATGTCAGAGAGTACTTACTTAGAGCAATCCCCATCTCTTGAGAATCAAGGAGTCATATCCAGCTTCATCTCCACCTTTCCCAAAAGAATTTCTTCCTCTCTTGAATTTTAACTAATTCCTATGTCATTTAATAAGGGCATCCTATATCAGTCTGCTTTGAGGACTTGATGACTCATTTTTATACCACCCATTCCACCAGAAATTTCCCTTTGTCCCTTAGCATGCTGACTCACTTTGCAAGTATGAATTACAACCCATGAAGCAACAAGGTATAAACAAATTCACAATTTCTAATGGCCCATTTACTTGAAACAACCAAACTGTCAGACATGATTTCTATCTCTTTTGTCCCTAGAAGGGATTGGACTATCAGTTCAATGGCTATCATATATTATGCCAATAGAACAGTTACAAAGTTTAAGGTCACCATAATTTCTCAGTAGACTTGCAATTGACAACATCATAGTTTGAAAACAACACATGATTGGCTGGTAATACATATAGAGAGATATGTGGTGTAAAATTAAAGGCCTAATAAACCTGTTGAGATGATATGCTAATAACCTGTAGTTTTACAAGAAAAATAAGCAGTTCCTTAGTATAATCAGACGCCTTATAAGAAACCAAATTCATTTCACCTCTTCCCAAGACTTTCCAATGGCTTCTAGTAAAGCAGCATTGCAGGTCTTCAGCTCTACGGAGGAACCAGTGAACGCAGAAGCAGCCTCCTCCCAGCCTCTATTGTGCCCCATGCACCTGTATGAACAATACGTGCTTAATCAGGAAGACAAATCTCATCTGCCATTTTGAACAACCATTTCCCACCTAATAAGTAGCAGCGCACACCACTGATCAAACATGTGCTAGCAGCAGACATAGTTAAGTTAAAGTGTGTGGAAACTCGTAATTCAGTGAAAGTTTGAATCAGATGGTAATCACTACATTTCCTTGGAACTTACATGACAGTGACAATCTCATCCGTCGAGTATTTGCAGATGTATTGCTGAAGGTGTTCAGCAGTCTGTCCATCCATTGCTGCAATGGAATAGAAGCTAGAAATGAAGCGGACCTCAGAATCCAAAAGGCTTGGCACGTTTTGCTGCATTATTTTAAGAGTTTCCCTAGTTCGCACTGCATCACTTCATCAATTACAAACAAACTCAGAAGTATAACAACAGACGACAAAATTTTCATTTTCTTTAATTCCATTTCACACTAGAGTAGGAATAAGTACACCTATACCTTGAAAGGATCAGTTGAGGTATCCAGCCCAGCTGGTAGAGCTTTTGAGATAGTCTTGCAGCATCAGCTCGTCCCTCTTTACTCAAAGGCCGATCATGATCTAACCACAAAATCGGAAATTTAGAGAACCCTCAAGCTGAAAGCAGAACAAGTTCATAACGAAGAAGCTGAAAACTCACTCCAGGATTCAAATCAAATGAACTGGGAAATTGGGTCATTACAAAAGTAAGCGCTAAAAGTTACTGCCATTACCCAAGGAAGCATTAAACACTCCAAGTACTTGTTCGAGGCTTAATTATTATAATGAAAGCTAAAACATTTCTTATAGCCGAAATAGCTCTATGGTTATTGATTACGAACATGGTAACAAATTAAAAAAACAAAATCTTGCACACGATTCTCAATCAATCAACAGCAATTACCTCGCAGAGAAGGGTTCTCCCACGAACTCTGAGCATGGCGAAGCAAGATAAGGCGACGAGCAACCGATTTAGAAGCATCTTTCTCTTGTTCTGCCTCCAATTTAGACGCCAAACCTTCTTCATCTTCTACTTTCACGGTGGCTACCTCCGTCACCGACGACCTGCTGCGACTGGCACCGGACAAACCCCGCCTGCATACAGAATTTCTGGTCCTGAACCTAACAAAAATGGGATTTGAAAATGGTGGGTTGTCACTAAGCGGGGTCAAGAACATCATAGGATTTGTGTTAAAGTTTAAAACTTTGTTGCCAAGTATTGCATTTGCTTTCATTTTTCTCACACTCTTCTCAGCCCTGCTGTGTTACTTCACTTCCAAGAGCTTGCTTACAATGTATGTACTATTTGGTGTAGATAGCATATATGCCAGACATCCACTTTACAAAATCTATATTAAAAAAGAAAAGTAAAACTAACGTAAGCACAGTCCATTCCTAATAGCTGATAAGGTTATATTAGTATAATTTTTATTAGTATAGCATTTTTTGGACGAGCTTTTTTAAGAAATTAGCTAACTGTTTAATTATTATTTTAAAAAAAATTTAAAAAATTTTCATATAATAGGTTGTTAG
>JANZLD010000235.1:10757036-10769978 GCA_026413575.1 Erythroxylum carthagenense | reverse complement strand
ATATGGTGATTGATTAACAAGATAAAGGATTATAGTCATTGGAATATGATATATGCAGTATTTTACTGAACATACATATGTATTTAGGGCATAACTTGTTATGTGAATATCAAGATTGGATGGAGTTTAATTTATAGTAAACTAGAGACATAGAACTACATTTTTCATAAAAGAATCAAATTCAAAACATGCCCTTAAGAGTTTGGAAATTTGGCTTGAAGCTGAAATTAGTGTTCTGTCAAGGTATGAAAATAGGCTGCAGATTTGAGGTTATAACTTGAATGATACTGAACCAAAATGCATGAAATTGATGTCATTGAACACTTAAGACATTGTGTAACATTTGTTTAGTAGAAGGTATTGCTTAATACCTCATTGTCTAGGTCAAAATGGTCATACAAATGTGGCTTGAAATCTACTTAAGATAAAAATCTGGAAAATTGATTGGTTTATGATTGATTTTATGAAGATGAAGAGGTTTAAGAAAAGTGATTAGAGTTTGATGATTTTATGAAAACAAAATTGGTTTTGAATGAATATAGAATGGAGATTTGTTTTTGCTGAAGTGATCTAGAAAAATTGAAATGAATTTAGTGTAAAAATGGAAGTGAGTTTCGGATGAAAGCCTAGAGGAAATTAAAAGGTTATTGTTTTTATTGAACATGCTTCGGTATTTTGCTTATATTTTGATCTTTAGATTTCCAAATGAGTTGATTCTTAATTCAGATTAAACCTGAGACATAGGTCTACAACTTTATTGAAGAAGTTGAATTTTGATTCTGTCTTTAAGACTTTCAAAAGTGGCATGGAATTGAGTCTTGTCTTAGGCTGTAGCACTACAAGGGACAAAAATCATGTCCTGTGGTTATTGAATAAACTATATTGATATAGGCTAAATTAGACTGAGATGTCTTCACTAAAATTGTAGCTTATTATCTTAGCTTTAAATTGGTATAAAGTTAAGATATTGTAATTGAGAGTTATAAGGTGTACAACGTGGAGGCATGATCATGTATTAGCCAAATTTTGAAATGTACATAGTCTGTGGTATTTTAAGCATAACTTATGGAATACTAAACCAAATTGATGATATTGGTATCAATAGAGACTTAAGACACTAAGGAACAATTGTGTAGATGAGAATGTTATAGAAATACATCATTATCTTGATCTTTTTGATTGTGCAAAGTTGACCCGAATGAGGTGCTTCCAGCAAAAGCTGGAATAGTAATTGAATGTATGAATTTTGGAACTTTTGAAGTACAATTAATGTTTACATCAGTTTAGTAAGAAAATATACCCGAGAATTTTTCATGAACATGCATTTTACATATTTAGTATACCTAAATGAATTCTTAATCATGCACAATAGTGATTTGTATATGTGTTAAATGTTATAGAGGAACGCATAGAGTGACCACTTCCAGATATTGTCAGGACTTCAAGGCAATAAACAAATGGGAGCGATTGTGAGTAACCTAAGATGGCCTCACCTTGTTTTGTTTTGTTTATTACTGAATTAAATTTGATATTGATGAATGTGCACTGAATTGTGTACTGATTCCAGACATTAAGGTCTGAGGTATTGATTGATGAATGTGACATTAAAGTGCTACTTGCTTTGCATAAAATGTCTGAAATGACTTGGTTTTGTTTTAAAACTGTTGAGTCCTAGTTGTGGGTAAATAGGCATGCCTGGAAGGGTCTGCAGCTGCTCCTGTGACACTTCGGTGTCGAGACTTTGGTCTCTCCTATATAAGTCCAGTTACCCACCTCTGTAAATGGGTTTGTGGTCCTCTGATTTTGTAATCTGATATATGTTTGATTCTAACATAAACAAAAATTGTATTATGATTCTAAAGAGTTTATACCCTCTGTTGGAACATAAATGTTTCATAAAAGTTAGAACTATTTGAAGGAGAAATTTTGGCAAGTAGTCATGAGTAAAGAGCAAATAAATGAAAATTCTTGAACCAAGAAATGATAGGCAAGGGTAAAGTAGCGAATGAGAAATGTGGATATGTCCAAGTTTTGCTTTGGTGTTTCTGGTGGATAAAAGATTTTGAAGTGAGAAGAATTAAGTGAAACTTATAAGTAGATTGAAAGCAAAAATGAAGTCGAATTTGTGTAGTAAGTTGATGAAGAATATGTACATATGTGTATGTTCTATTGTTGGTGTTCATAATTAATTATGGACTATATATTTTTCTTCAGATGCTATTGATTCGAAATGAAGTTTAGAATGAGGAGTAAATGAAGTAGAAAATGTGATTTTAGCATGATTTGTGTTAAGGAAAGATTGTGAATTAAAATGGAAGGTTGATCTGGAAAATGTTCACGAGATGAGGCTTCAGTATTTTAGCCACAACTTTTTCTCTAGTTATCTAATTAAACTAGAAACATATTGCTACATTTCTTATGAAGACATCAAATTTAAATCATGTCTTTAAGAATCTCAAAGTTTGTCATGAATTTAAGAATAAGGTGTAGTACATTGGACGAGTGTAAATTCCTGTTTTGAATTCGAGGAAAATTCTGGATCGATCTAGGCTAGATTAGAACAAGTGTGTCTTCTAGAAAGTTGTAGGTCTTTCTTTTAGCTTTCCAACGACATATAGTATAAAATTTTTGGACTTCTAGGCTAAAAGGTATGGTTCTTGTAAAGGAAGTTGTATCTTCTACCTTTTTGCTTCTTCTGTGATGACGTCATCTCCTTATGTGTTTCTTCTGTGATGACGTCATCTTCTTCTGTGTTTTGCTTCGTCTGTGTTTTTTTTCTTCTGCCTTTTTGCTTCTTCTGTGATGATGACATCTATGATGTCATCTTCTTCTGTGTTTTGCTTCGTCTGTGTTTTGCTTCTTCTGTGATGACGTCATTTATGACATCATCTTCTTCTGTGTTTTGCTTCGTCTATGCTTTGCTTCTTCTGCTTTTTTGATTCTTCTGTGATGACATCATCTTTTTTTGTGTTTTACTTCTTCTGTCTTTTCGTTTCTTCTGTGTTTTGCTTCTTCTGTCTTTTCGCTTCTTCTGTGTTTTGCTTCTTCTGTCTTTTTGCTTCTTTTGTCTTTTGCTTCTTCTATGTTTTGCTTCTTCTGTGTTTTGCTTCGTCTGCCTTTTCGCTTCTTCTGTCTTTTCGCTTCTTCTGCCTTTTCGCTTCTTCTGTGTTTTGCTTCTTCAGTCTTTTGCTTTTTCTGTCTTTTCGTTTCTTCTGTTTTTCGCTTCTTCTGTCTTTTGCTTATTCTGTGTTTTGCTTCTTCTGTCTTTTCGCTTCTTCTGTCTTTTGCTTCTTCTGCCTTTTCGCTTCTTCTGCCTTTTCGCTTCTTCTGTCTTTTACTTCTTCTATCTTTCGGTTCTTCTGTGTTTTGCTGACGTGTCCTCTTCTGTGTTTTGTTCCTTCTACTTTTCGTTTTTTTTTGTGTGTTTTGCTATCTTCTGCCTTTCGTTTCTTCTGTGTTATTGTTCATCTTACATCTTCTGTTCCATTTTTGATCCTTCAGAAGATAGAATCTGTCTTCAAGATCTTCATGAAAGTCGTAGATCTTGAAGTTTTCTTTTGAACCATATAAAGAACATCTTAATACGATATATGTAGGGAAAGATGTAGGGAAAGTTATAGTAATTTTCTCTCTTCTTCTGTCTTTTTCCATTCGTCTATTTTTTCCTTTGGCTTCATCTGATCCTATTGTCTGGTCTATTTTGACCCTTCAGATGATAAAATCTGACCTCAAAGTCTTCTTCAAAGTTGTAGATTTCAAAGATATCTTTGAAATCATCTTAAAATGATCTTAATCCAACATCTCTAGTGAGAGTTATGCCATTTGTTCCGAGACAAGTTCAATAGGAGTGAGGACCAAATCTTGTTTGCTTCGTTTGGCCATAATTTGTTTATCCGACCTCCAAATGAAGTAATTCTTGGACCCTTAAAATTCCTAACACTTTTCTTTTGCTTCTCCATTGAAGGTCATAGCTTCTAGTGTTGATTTGAAAGGGATGGATTGAACCAAAGTAAGGATATAGATTGGAAGAGTAGGAATCAGATATTTTACTGAACATGTTTCAGTATTTTGGTGATTTCTGGATCAGTAGAGCTCCAAATAAGATGATTCTTATTTCAAGATAAACTAGAGACATGGAGCTACAAATAGTATGAAGGAGTTGAAATCTAACTCAGTTTCTAAGATGTTTAGATTTCGGATAAAAATTGTGTATAAGTACTAATTTGGACAAGAGCAGTCCAAAAATGTTGAAGTGTATCTTTCGAATCACTGAACCAGATGGGTTGATTTTGATGTCCTTGGGAACTTTAGACAAGGAAGAACACTTTTCTAGAAGAAAAAGTCATGTCAAAATATTCAATGGTGCTTTTGGGAAGACACTTAAGTATAAAAGACATAAGACATAAATGGAAGGGCAAATGTGACAATTCTCAATCATTAAGGGCATAATTGGAAGAAGACGTGTTGTCTTGCTTATAAATGAAGAAGAAAAACGTGAATAGAAGGGAAACAGAAGAGAATAACAAAATGAGAAAAAAGGAGAAAGAGAAAATGTCATGAAAAAGAGAGAGAAATACAAAGAGAAGAAGAGAATGAGAGAAAGAGGAGAAAACAAGCTAGGGTTTCAATTTCCTTAGCCTATAAGAGAGATTTTGAGGTTGTTCAAGAAGAGAAAAAGGTAGAGGAAGAGAAGAGCTTCCATTTGAGCTAAGGATCTCTTCATTTGGTGAAGAACCAAAGGGATCAAAGAGACCTATTTCAGTTAGATCAGCTCACAGAGCACACATTAAAGATACACCAAGAAAGAGCCTTTGAGACCTCAGGTTGTTTGCAAAGAGAAGAGACATTCTGAACAAGTCTATAAGCAAGGAAATTAAGGTGGGTACATATTTATAATAGACTAAATAAGCTACTAATGTTTTCTTTAAATCAAAGGAGTTTAATGTTTCCAATTGCATCATAAGTGTTACATTTATTGCCTTATGATTGTTATATGATTTGTGTGATGATTTATGAAAAGTTATTTTTAAAATGATTCTTTGAAATGATACATGATTATAAAACCATACTTTTGGAAATGATTTTTAAGGTTGAAAAGCAAGTTTTCAAGAGAATGTGCCATTTTGGGCATCAAGCTTACAAGATTTTGAAAGCTATGTGATATGTGGGTTTGTGGTAGTCCCTCAAGAACCGTCACGTGCACGTTGACCCAAGTATAGGCTTCTCTCGCTTGCCTTATAGTGGCACGGAGCTCCTTTAAGGACTCCCTCAAGTTTACGACTACACAGGACCATTATATGGGAATGTTTAGTGCGTCATGTTTTGGACTTACCTAAACCATTTTGATATGCTTATGTGATCATGACAAGTTTGATACATTCATGTTTTGCAACTTGTGGATTCTGCCCACTATTTATCTGAGTCGTGTGTGTCAATCTTACGCAGGGCCATCCTTGGACTCAAAAATTTGGATAGCTGGCGGCTGAAGAAGCATCACATAGCTTGGCTAACCTTCCTCTCTTCCTCCAAGCAATACCAAAATCTTTTCAGCGCTTTAACTTCAACAACGGTTTTGGTGTCGAGTATCAACCAAAATACATTTATGGGAATTAAACTCCAAGAAGAATATCAGAAGAGTTATATAGAAATCGTTAGAGGACCAAATGATAGCATGAGAGGAATGCTTCCATCACCATATTTCCTAACCAAATATTTTATTATGTCATCTGATTTATATATTGTAGCTTCAATATTTGAATCCACAAATATTTGGATCCATCATGTAAAGACAAGCACTTTATACTCTTAAGTTAAAAAACAATCAGCAACATGCAACATTTTAGAACCAAACCAGTAAGATATAGTAGATCTCAGCATTAATGGTAACACTATAAAACCAGATCTGCCACTGAAAACAAAATAGCAACATAAGCATAAGCATAAGCAAACTAGATCTAAGAGATAATAACAACAAACTAAAACCCTCCAGTTAAATAGTGACAAAATTCAGTATCCCTTACCTCAAGCTCCAATACATCAATCTCCAAACAACTAAAACAGATTTAAATCAAAACCAAAATCAACAGAAGTAAAGCAAGCTTCTTGGAATGTGTACGCATCAAAGGAAAAGATGGGTTATTAAAAAGGAACCTCCTTTATGCGAAAACACAATCAAAAAGTTATTCGAAACGAACCTCCCTCGTTCCTTCACATAGAAAACAGAATATCTATTATTCAAAAACAGAAACAGACCTGTTAAAAACAAAATATTTATAAAATATACCTGTTAAAAATCTAACGTCATAAAAAAAGAGAAAAAACCTTGTTATTTGTGGTGGTGTGTTCCACATGATTAGAAAGTGACTGAGTTATTACTTAACAAGTTTTTTTAAAAAATCAGACGGTTTTTCTTACAAAGATTCTAAATACAAAGCGAATAGAAAATCAAGATAATTCATATTTATTTCTGTCGAACCGGTTTGTCTAATCTAGTTTTAAAATCATTATCTTTAATATAATAATAATTTAAAATTTAAAATATTAAACATATAATTTAAACACATAATTATTATTAAATAGTTTTATTATTAAATAGATATTTATGTACAGAAAAGGTTAGAACTGTGAAGGAAAAGGAAAAACTGAAGATAAGCTAAAAAATTCAAAAGATGTAAAACATATAAAATTGGTCGGTTACAAACAGAAAAGAAACGAGCATAGGACGGTCACCCGGAAAACCGGGTGGCAGAGAAGTAAAAACCATACCTTCTCCCTCCATAAGCAATTTTGATCCCAAAAATACCCATAAACACACAGAAGCACAAGTACAAAACGACAAATTTAAACAAAATAAGCACCCGTCGTTTGCCTTCCCGTTTTTGTCCTTTCTCGCCTTCATCACCATAATGATAACTCATAAATATAAATATCCACATTCGTAATATATATAATATATAATAAATAAATAAATAAATATATATATATATACAGAGACGGAAGTGGCAAGCTTGAGGTGTTGGGGAAAATAAGGAAAAAAAAAAACGAAGCAACCATCACAGCCCCAAACCTAGGTTGTCCATCTCCTCTCAATTTCTTTCTCTGTTATGGTTTTTTTTTTTTGTGCTCTGCAATCTGTAAGATCTAATTCGTTTTCTGGAGGTTTTGTTTCGGTCCTATCTCCTTTTTTCTGTGTCTTTCTCTGTGGTTTCCCTGAATTTTTATAGGGAGGGTTACGGTTATTAGGTTAGAATAATTATGGGCTTTTTAGCTTCTCTTTCGAGGCATTATACCCTTTTTTTCGTAGTTTGATGCTGTTCCTTTTTTTTCTTTTTCTTTCTTTTGTTAGAAGTGTGTGTTCGTGTCTTCAATTAGGGCATTGTGTTGTAAATGATAGGGGAAGAGATAGAGTCAAGAAAATTGTTTCTTTTTGTGAGGGTGGAGCTGGGTTTTGTTTAGTTTGGTTAATGTTTCTGTGTAAGTTCCCTGAATTATTAATTTTTTTTTCCTGTTTAGATGTTCAACATAAAAGATTTACGCTACTTTCCTGTGAATTTGAAGAATTTATTATTCATTTACTGGGTAACTATTACCCTAAAGGATTTTAGTTTTGGGTAGAATGGTCTTAATTTTTTGAAATTGAGGGGCTGTTTGACAAGAATGAAAGAAATCATTTTGATGTGTCCTCATATGTTTGATGAAGTAAGTGTGGAACTATTTGGCTCATACTTGGAAATTAATTGGTATTTTAGGTATAAATTTCCTCTGCGAAAATGTCGCAGTATCAAGGGGATGATATGGATTATGTTGCCGACGATTATGAGATGGCAGAAGTGGATGATGATATGTACTTACGTGGTAGATTCATGGGTGATTCTGAGTCGGATGAGGATAATGATGAAGATGATCATATGGTTAGTTTTGGTTTTATGTTATTCTATGCTTAGAATCTGGGCTTCTTTATTCTTGTTCTTATGATGTTCATTGGTTTAGGGTGCTCATTCATGTGCTCATATTGCATTTTCTATGACGTGAGTGTTATGATTTGCGTCTTAACTAGTATTGCTTTTTACACAGATTTTTTTTTTGTTTCATTTTGGCAGGACACCCGGGTAGTAGATACATCTGCCGCAGATGCTAGGAAAGGAAAAGATATCCAAGGAATTCCTTGGGAAAGACTGAGCATTTCTCGTGAGAAGTACAGACAAACTAGGTTAGAGCAATACAAGAACTATGAAAACATACCTCAATCAGGAGAAGGTTCAGAAAAGGTAGAAAAGAATTTGGTTCCCAGCCTGTTGTATTGGGCTATGGGTACATAAGAAATGTATTGAATCAATTCTTTTTAATGAATAGATCCGATTGCAACTTCGAATATAGATGCATTTCAACATTCCTTTTTATTCGGACTTTTGCTTCTTTCCAGCAATGCAAGCCTACAAAGAAAGGGGGTACATACTATGAGTTTTGGCGGAATACCAGATCTGTGAAGTCAACAATTCTTCATTTCCAAGTAGGATCACATTGTTCTCCTAATCAACTTTCATTTTTTCAATTTGCAAAAGCTGGATTTGACAAAATTTTCGTTGTCTTTAAATAATCAACTTTAATTTTTTCAATGCGCAAAAGCTGGATTTGACGAAATTTTCATAGTCTTAAAATGCAAATGCTTCTTTTTTCCCCCTTATTATTTTGCACAAGGATCATATCCGGTCTTTTTATGTCTAGAATGAACATGTAACGTAGCAAAAGGTGCTTAGAATATTGTTTTAAAGGTTTTACTTTCAGCCTGAGTATTTTATGTTTCAATGACAGTTGCGGAACTTGGTTTGGTCAACATCAAAGCATGACGTCTACCTCATGTCTCATTTCTCGATTGTCCATTGGTCGTCCTTAAGTTGTAAGAAAACTGAAGTTCTTAATGTAGCTGGTCATGTGGCACCACGCGAGGTATGCCAGATTTCTATTCCTGTGTTTTAAATGTTTCTGATACACGTTTGAAGTGTTCATTTCATTGTTCTAGGATTATAATTTTACTGATTGGTTCAGAATTCTTATGTTGTTTCATTGAAACTTGTAAACATTTTATCTTCTCATTTCGTTTCGTCTAACAGAAACACCCTGGGAGCCTATTGGAAGGATTTTCTCAGACACAAGTTAGTACTTTGGCAGTACGGGATAATTTATTGATTGCTGGAGGGTTTCAAGGAGAACTTATATGCAAGGTAATTTCTGGTGGTTATAAGTTATCCATTTGTTGTAGGCTTTGCCAGCATATGTACTGATTGTGAATACAATGGAGTAAGCAAGTGCTTTACGTGTGTTGTGGCATCTTTGTTACATTTGATTTGTCATTCTAATTTGTGGTTGTGATACTAATTAAATGGAATCCCCCCATTGGATCTTGAATCAAATGTATCCATCCTTTTCTTTCCTATTTCTTTTCTCTTTCAAGTTTTGTGAGTTTGGTATAATATGCTTACTGATATGCATCTATTACTTTTATCTTTACTGTGACATTTTGATTGGTTATAATTAACTCTTGCATTGGAATGTAGTACTTGGATCGACCGGGAGTTAGCTTCTGCTTCAGGACAACTTACGATGATAATGCAATTACAAATGCTGTTGAGATCTATGATAATCCAAGGTTATATTTTATTATTTGTTGACTGATAGTTTATGCAGCCTTTTCATTTTAACTAAGTCATTAATATTCTGGTAGATGTTATGAATTGCAACTCACTTGAGGTCAATGCTCTTTCAGTGGTGCAGTTCATTTCATGGCTTCAAATAATGACTGTGGAGTTAGAGATTTTGATATGGAGAGATTTCAACTTTCTAAGCATATCACCTTCCCTTGGCCAGTTAATGTAAGTCTCTTTTGTTTCTCGGTCTGCTGTTTATAATCTTCATCTGCCGAAATGCTGTCTTTTTACTGGAATACGGAGGTAAAAATAATAAATATGCAGAGCATGCCAAGAGAACCTTTTTCTTCATCTAACCTATCTTCTCTTAGTCTAGTGATGGCCTTGGTTCACTTTAAACTAAATTCTAGATGGTTCCAATTTCTTGTAATAATAGGGAAATTATAAATCTTAAGAGAGCCATCTAGAGTAGTTATAAATTTTTAGTTAACATTTTTATTGTGGCCTAGGGACCATTTCTAATACCTGGTCCACAGTTCTCTGAAAATGGGTTTAACTTTTTTTTTTCAGTCATATTCGTTTTCAAATTCAACAAGAAATTTCTTAATTGAGTTTCTTGTTTCTAGTTTCTAGTTTCTATTTTTGGTTTTTGATTTCTTCATGTTTCATAACTAACTAAAATTGTAAAAAAATGACTTAGATTTTATATTTTGTCAATAATTTGATTTTATTATTAAGTAAATATTAGTTTACAAATAAAATTTAATAAAATATGATAATTTATCATTAAATATTACATGAGATTAAAATAAAATTGATTATTTTATTAATTTTAAAAATAAATTTATTTTTACTATCAGTGATAAAATTGTATTTACATTGATATTAATAATCAAATAGTTCTGTTTTTTGTTTGAAAAAAACTTGAAACTAAATTAAGAGAATAAAAGAAAAATCACTATAAAAAACATAAGTGGAATCAAATGGTCACTTGTTTAATTGCTTCAATGTGCTAAGCTCAAATGTGTGATTAGTGCTAAGTTATGCAACAAACTCTCGTGTCAAACCCTTTCCTAGGTTGAATGTACATAATTGTTGTTTTGAGTTTTGGCTTGTTAATGGAAAAGAAACTATCCATAAGTTTTGAGGTTACGTAATACTGAGCTAAGCTCAAGGTCAAACACATCCCTACATTGAATTTATGTAATTGGTTCTTTTAGGGTTTAGTTTGTTAACGGAAACTGGTTCATTCGTAAGGCTGTAATGACTGTTACACTACCTTGTTTTTCTTTTCCTTGACAACTATTTTAAGAAGTAAATTATTGTAATCCGAAATTGCATGTCTGATGTTCTCTTATGCGAGTGAGTAACATGATCTGCTTTCTTGTTGTTTCTGTTTGCAGCATACCTCGTTGAGTCCTGATGGTAAGCTCCTTGTAATTGTTGGTGACAACCTAGATGGAAAGCTGGTGGATTCTCAAACAGGAAAGGTAGTTACTTCTTTCTCCTTATTCTTGAATATTTCATCAGATCTCACGTAAATGTTTTCCATCTGGTTCTGGATGGCTTTGGCTAATTGGAAGCCTGTTTTTGTAGACTATTACGTCTTTATGTGGACACTTGGATTACTCATTTGCATCTGCATGGCATCCTGATGGTCGCATCTTTGCCACTGGGAATCAAGACAAGACCTGCCGGATTTGGGATGCCAGAAACTTGTCTAAATCTGTCTCTGTGCTCAAGGGCAACTTGGGAGCCATTAGATCGATTCGATTTTCATCTGATGGGCAGTTCATGGCAATGGCAGAACCAGCTGACTTTGTGCATGTATATGATGCAAAGAATGGGTTTGAGAAAGAGCAGGAGATCGATTTTTTTGGGGAGATCTCTGGTGTGTCTTTTAGCCCCGATACAGAATCCCTCTTCATTGGAGTGTGGGATCGCACCTACGGAAGCCTCCTCCAATACAACAGATGCAGGAATTATGGATATCTGGACTCTTTACTGTGATTTTATGCCCTTGTATGTAGTTGTTTGTAGGTGTCCGCATTTCAGTGTCCACTTTCCTGAGAATCCAGAGGGCTAGTGGGTGCAACATTAGGGTGTACAAACAAAGAGGTCATGCCTCATATTATACAGTTGATAAGGGTTTGGAAAAGACATGCTTGTGCCTTTTGAATTTGCTTTTATGGCAATGTTTCAGAAGGGAAGAAGTTGGGAGGCCAGGCAGTGCGAGAACTTTAGCCATAAGTTTGTAAAATAAGGAAAGAATTTGTAAAGAAGTTGGGGAGTCGTATGTTCAGGCAAAGCATAAGTGATGACTTTTGGGGAAATGGGAGAATCAGTTTTAGTTTCGTCTTGTTGTACCTCTACTTCTATTGAGAATTTGAGATTGGAACCTAATGTTTGCGTCAGAACAGAGTTCTTTTTGTTCAAGTTGCATCATGTTTTTGATAAACCTTGCTTGACTGAACCGTAAGTTTTGATAAGATAACTTGATTAAAAAAAGTTTTCATTAACTTTTAACGGGTATTTTAAAAATAAATTAAATTACAAGAAAAGTTAGGATTTTTATTTTTAAAAACTTGATATTCATTAATATGAATTAGTTATTAACTACACATCTCTTATATATTTATAAATATTATCATTATCATTAACAACTTGATGAAGTCTTGTCTTAAATTGTGTTAAATTGAGTCTAAATAAACTGATCATATATAAGCTTAAATGAGGTTTTATCCTAAAATTAAATGGTAATAGGAGACGTAATTTACTATGCTTATATGTATGCTCATGATCATATATTTTTTCTATGTAGGACAATCTCTCACTTATATTTCAACACCTCTCCTCACATGTGACTAATTCAAAGACCAACATGTGACAGCCTATTGTGTCGATATGGCAACAACTAACCTGAGGGTAACCTGCTCTAATATTATGTTAAATTTTGTAAGATTGAACCCAAATAAACTAAGCACGTACAAATTCAAGTGAAGTTCTATCCTAAAACTAATTGATGGTAGGAGGAGTAACTCACTAAGCTTATATGCATGTTTATAGTCATATATTTTTTCCATATGGAACAAACTTTCATTTATATTTCAATACACTGGGCCACAAGCAGGCTCGTTTCTATCGTTTTATAAGCCTTGGGAGAAATTAAAAAAAGGCCCCAATAAATCGACAATATACTTAAGTTTACATATTTGTATGAGACATAAATGACTCAATTTATAAGTCTACATACTCAACCAAATATTAAATGATCATAACATCAGCTAATAATATCTTA
>JANZLD010000235.1:10742671-10754207 GCA_026413575.1 Erythroxylum carthagenense | reverse complement strand
GACCAGTTCCTCCATAATCAGAGGCCAGTAACGAGTTCAGTCAGTAAATACAGTAAAGCCTATCAGTCAGTCCCAATATTACCGTAATGCCCTTGCTAACAGTAACGGGATGTTACAATTCTACTTGTTTTCTTTTTTTTTTCCTTTTTTCACTTCCAGATAAATGCTTTTTAGGCAACCTAATAAAAACCAATTATAACACAGTTGGACTAAAAAAAGAACAAAAGCACCTTTATGGAACTGGAAGAAGTATACAGGCACAACCAAACTTCAATAGCTTCACAATATATCACAAAGATATATAAATGGTATTATATTTGTGATAAAGGAAAAATAAATAACAAAATTTAATATCTATTATTAAAAATATAAAAAACAAAGAGCAAATTTTAATGATAAAGACACACTAATTTATAAAAATACAAGAACTTAACATACTTAGCAAAAAATATAGTAAATAATATTCTAAGTTTCCCAAGTTAAATATTATCATATTTTATAATATGTGGAAATGATTGAATATTATTATTATTATTATTATTTTATTATTACGACATGTTTAATAGAATTATACGTATTTTTATAATAAAGGAAACCATTTATGTAGTCGTTGAATTGAGTAACTTAAATTATTTAATTTAGGCATATTATCACTAAACTTAAGTGAACTCTACAAGAACACAAGTCCAACAATTATTACATTACTGGTAGCAAAGTATAATGAAAATTACAATTACAAAAATTAAATTGTTTATTAATATTTAATTATTATAAATAATAAGTAAACTAAAAATAAAAAAGATGATACAAAAGTAAACACAATATCGTTTAATATAAATGTTATGATTTAAAATACTAATATAATGTCCACTTTAATGACAAATTATAAATTAATTATAACATATTCAAATATTTAATAAGCTAAAAATATATTAAAAATCAGAAATTTTATCTTTAAATTATACTTAGAACTCAGACGACATAATCGTGAAATTTTTTGCTGCTAATTTTTAAATTGGAATACTTTAAATACATGTATTGATAAAAATAAAAAAATTAGAAAGTAAAAATATAATCCAAATATTTCAAAACTATTTATAATTAACAAGTTAACATTAACTTTCAATTAAATATGGAACATGGAAGTTGCCACCTCCGTCTCCTTTTTCAATGCTAACAACGTTGTAAAATGGAAGCCTTTGTTACTCGCCAACATTCTCTACATTCAATACTTAAAGACTCTTCTTAAGGGTCCCTTTTTTCCCTATTTTTATATAATAAGGAGGCTGGTTTTTATATATTTATAAATAAGACTTCGAAAATTATTCAGATGTCGGTGAGATTTTTTATTAGATTGTTATTATTGGTGTTGATATAAATAAAACCTGAAAATCTTATCATCAACTACAACTTACAACTTAGTAACTGATGGAATTTGTCGTTTGGGGTAAATTGATATTCTCTTGACGTGTAAGAATCAAGAAGTCACCTTCCTTTCCCGTAAGGATAAGTAAGAATTAAGAAGCCACCTTCCGTTCCCGCAAGGATAAGTTAATAATTATTCTGTTTATTAACTATGCCCTGTGTACATTCTTTCAACAATTTTGCATGAAATGTGACTACTTTTATCCTTAGCCTCTAAGCATGTACTGTTTTTGATAGATACTAAATTTTCAGAAACATAATAAGATTCCTGTTAGAAGTGGACAAACAAGCATTGACGCACCAAAAAAGGGGTTTGAATAGCTATAAGCTTCCTATTTCATTCATAGTAGCCGCCTTCTTCAGCCGTTATACGCTTTAGTCACCAGAGCTCAAGATTGCAACTTTCGGGACTGGGTTGAGAACTCTGAAGTAAGTATCTGTTTGTTAAACGAGAGCTCAGAAACCAAGAAAGAAGAGATCTTTGATGTGGGGTGGTTGTTATTTGTCTTAGTTGCTCTGCTTCGGATCTCTGTTTCGTTTGTGGAACTTTAACTGCTTGATTTTGTTTGCTTTCTGTCAGCTTCTTTTTCAAAGACTCAGAAAAAAGACGGATGAGAGAGAGAGAGGGTTAGGGAGAAAGATTAATGGCTAGCAAGAGAATACAGAAGGAACTTCAGGATTTGCAGAGAGACCCACCAATATCATGCAGTGCTGGGCCTCTTGGTGAAGACCTGTTCCACTGGCAAGCCACTATTATGGGACCCCCAGATAGCCCTTATGCTGGTGGAATCTTCTTTGTTATGATTCACTTCCCACCTGACTATCCTTTCAAGCCTCCCAAGCTCAATTTTCAAACCAAGGTGAAAAAAGATGTTTTTTGTTGCGTTGTTGGATAGCTGTTACAAAAAGGTTCTCTGCTAAACTAATGACGATGGATTTATAGCCATGGATATTGCAGTTATATACACAAGAAATGTTGAAAATATTCCATACTCAGCTCTTTAGTTGAAGAACAGAGCATAGTTTTTCACCAATTATGTTAGACTACTTCATTGTCATACACAACAATACTTTGGAAAAAAAATCAATCTTGATGTACGCAATAGCTCATCATTCTATGTTGCTTTCCCTTTCCTTTTGCATCTTTCATGACCTCATTTAAAGTTTGTGGACTGTAGTTCATTTTCTAAGATTCGGCTATAGTTTTGGATTCTTAAATTGCCTTGTTCAGAAATCAATTCTTTGCAGGTTTATTTTACTATTGGAATTCTATGATTTTCTTGCTTATCTTATGTGAATGATCAGCGTTGACTCCTTTTGCTGTATTTTCATTATCAGGTTTATCACCCAAACATTAACTCAAATGGTAGTATCTGCCTAGACATTCTCAAGGAGCAATGGAGCCCTGCCTTGACCATTTCAAAGGTCCTCCTTTCCATTTGTTCTCTCCTAACTGACCCCAACCCAGATGATCCACTGGTTCCAGAAATTGCCCACATATACAAAAGCCAGAGAAACCGCTATGAGGAGACAGCTAGAGCATGGACCCAGAAATATGCCATGAATTAGGGTTAAGGTTGTAAGCTGAAGCAATTACTAGCAAGTATTGGGAAATTTTCCAGTAGATTAATAATAAATGGGCGTGTATTTAGGTGATGAATCCATCTACTACTAAAGTAATGAAGTACTCGGAGCTGGTGTGTATATTTTGTTTTTCAGACTTTTGGTGTGTTTTTGTGCTTCTTCTGAAACCATGTTTAATTCAACTGAAGTAATAAATAGAGATCAGTAGCAGTTGAAGTTTAATAGGTTTACAATTGTTGGTCATGGCTTCTTACCTTAAACAGGACTGGTGTGGAATTTATCTATTGTCTTTTATCTATCACTGAAAGAATGCAATTGAGTAACTAAGTGTGAATGTGTTGAGATGTAGTGATGATTCGGATAATTCTATCAACCAATGCCTTCTATTAAAAAGTTTGTTGACTAGAAAGTGAACTTAAATGTTTCACTATAGTTGGCACATATCATCTATACTTGTGAAAGAAAATCTTGTCTTAGACTTGCTCAAGTAAAGAAAATCTTGTCTTAGACTTGCTTCTTCTCCACAGCAGTTTCTTCCTCCAAGTTTACACCAATCTGTCCAAAAATAATCTCTGCTTCTTCTTCAAGTTGTTGCATACATCCTTCAAATGCAGCCACCAGCTCTGGATTGAAGATGTACTGGTCATCATATTCATTGGCAGTCCCAGAATTTGGTAAGGAATCGCTGCCAAATTTTGGGGTGATGTAACTTCCGGGAGAGTGGACTTGTCCGCCAGCATGTAGCCATTCTCTTAGACTTGCCACTGCTTGAAATTGAATGCTTTGTGGAACTTCAAGTGATTTCAAATTTTTTGCAATGAACTTTCTTTTCGATCCCTTCTCTAAGGTGTCTTCCTCAAAAGAATGTTTGGGAGCTTCAGTTTCCTCAGTTGCTCCAGATGTGCTTGGATTTGCAGCAGGTATTCTGTTTTCTAGCTCCAGATCAATCAAGGTGGAGGTATCTACACTGGTAGAATTTACTTCTTGTGAAGCTTTATCTACAACTTTAGAGTTATCCTTTGGTGAAACGTCTGGGTTGGATGGTTGCATTTCCTGGATATGAATGACGTCCCTGTCGTATTCGATTGGATCGCCCTTGTGATCAACTGGATGTAACGAGGATTGTGAAGCGTTAAGTTGCACCTCTGTCATTGAACCATGATCCCTGCTATCCGATTGAAGTGTTGTAGACAACCTAATCTTCTCTAGCAAGGCATCATATTCTTCTATTGTATGGAAGCTCCAAGCTCGTTTTCTCAAGCCCCTGTAATTGTTGTTTTCCTCTTCAGGCCCGTTCAAACTCTCTGGATAAGGAGAGAGTACTTTGTTCTCCGGAAGCCAATGGCAACTTAGAGACCGTCGAATTAGATTGTCTTGTGGAGAACATTGCATCACCATGAGAACATGAGGTTCTTGTTTTTTCTGTGCCTCATGTTCTAGACATGATCTAAACTCCCATGTATCACTGTTCAGACTTTTATCAGGCTCCAGTGTAGGTGTGATGTAACTTTTTGAGACACGCTCTGACCTGAGTTTGCTGTTTACAAGGAATTGGTCATTTGTAGTTTTTGATGTCGCAAAGTCTCTCTTTCCAGAGAGAGTGGCTGATCTCTGTATGCTCTGGCCCAGCTCTTCCGGAAAACTCATCGACCTGGGCATGAACTTCGATGATATGCATCCCATTGCCTTGGATACTCGAATCTCTACTCAAGCTACACTCAACAAAGCTGTAAGAAACAAACACGTCAGTGGACTTCAATGGTCAATCATGCTTAAGAAAAATAAGATGGCATCTGGACACTTATGAATCACCGGCAGCCTTCATCTGCATAGTTTTTGTAGGCAGAGTTTACAAGTTTGAGCTATGCTTGCATTGTGTAGTTACTGAAAATAGAGACTGTACCACTGATAGCTGCAAATGAGTGAAATTGTTAAGCTATTGTGAGCATGATATGCTGCTGGGAATTTGAGGCATCTCCAGAACTTGATTACATCCAATATAGTTGGGTTCTTAGTTGCAAGTAGGGAAAAACAAAGCTTGGAAAGAGGAGTGGGTGAATTCCCTTTTGCGTATTATCAGGACAAGAGTAGGTATTCTGTCAGTAATATGGATCTAGCACCTACAGCCCTGATTATGCGGAAAAGTTCCCTCTTTTCAAAGCGACCTTTATAGAACCAGAAACCAGACTCATATTCTACTCTAAATGAAACCTCTCAACCATAAGCTGCTCTTTTACCTGTTTGAATAAGAGAAAATGATGGTCGATGACTGCTCAGACTGACGATCAATATGAACTGAAACTCAGGTCAGCTGTTCTGATGGTTGTCAGTTCCTGTCCAACGCTGCTTCGGACTCTCCTCAAAGCTGGGCAAGCTTAGATTTTTCATACATGTTACAGGCCCCTGAGAATGAAAACCTGTCTGAAAAAAGGCACGAGCTTCAAAAGGTGTGTCTGCAGTTGCAGGCGAGTCAAAAGAAGCTGTTTTGACAGGTGATTAATAATGAATTAGAACCCACTGGAGACGATTCAAAGTTCAACGTTTGGAAAATGGCTACCTAAACCTTAATAAATTAAACAACAAAAATAATATAGTATTTGGATTCATATGCACATGTTGACCGCTTGAAGTGCCTTACTTAATGCCAACTTCACTCTGCAATACCATTATTGACACACGACAGAGCGTGCATGACCGGTGTAAATGCTAAGGGGGTGCGAGGCAATTATAATTCTAAAATTCAGTAGAAATTTCCTTGAGACACCTTAAATGAGGGGATCAGTCCTGCGCAGGCTACTTAAAAGGTGGAATCGTCCACTCTAGGACTCCTAACACTCTAGCTTGATAGAATTATGAGAAAGTTAAATCATGGTTTAATCTCACTTGATTTATCAGAAAGGTAGTCTATTATTTGATGCACAAAAAAGAGCCACTACATTGGATGAACTCTCACATTGTCGTTGCTAAGATTCGAATTTAAGATCTTGCACTCAACTTCTTTTCTGATAATCGTGTGGGATACGCAGGCTTATTCTCAACTAATAAAGATGACGTTTAAAAGCGATCCGTATAAATAAATGAAAATAAAATATGAAAAGAAAATAAATAAATAATAAAAGGAAGATATTAAAAAATAACAAATTAAAAATAATAAATTAAAATTAAAATAAATAGATAACTGGTCATATGATTGAAAAAAAGATAATATTTTTTATTATATTATTAATTATTTTACTTATCATTCTTAATATTTCAAAAACTTATCAAAGTCCATGAAACGAAAGAAGACAAGCTGACAAACAACTAATTTTATCCCATCATAAAAAGTATTTTACATTTTGGGCTTATTTGGCAATAAGAATATGACTGAAAGTTGATTTTATCAGTGGATTATATTAGTTGTTTATTATTTGATGTTTGGTAAAATTAGTTATCTAATATTAATTTTTAATATATAAAATAACTTATAAGATATAACTTTAAAAAATTATAAAGGTATGAATATTATATATTTTAGTATTTTATTAAATATTTTTATAGAAATTTAGATTTTGGGTATTTATTTCTATAAAAATTAAGTTTATAGTCCTCAAAATATAGACTAATAATCTAAAATATTATATCAATATCATAAGTATATATTATTAAACTTTAAAAAAATTGTCACTTTCAAAAATTCAATATTTCATTTATTAAATACGGGACACCCTAGGAGCTTATTAAATGATAATCACGAGAATGAATTAGTTAATCACCCCGTGCGTGAGTAAGATAGGCCAAAGAAGTGAGACCAAACCAAAAAGACATCTCATAGAGAGTAAAGAGTGAAGAACATCATTAATCAGTTGCAGCTTCTATAAAAGTAGCTGGTTAGGTTTAATCAGCCAACAACCAAACAGGTTAATATACTAATTTTAGTAAATCAACTATTTTTTAACTGATTATTCAACATCCAAACAATTCCTTTATTTAATAATATTAAAATTTAAAATTTTGTATTTTTATATGATAAAATACAAATGATATAAACATCAACATGAATCAATCAAATATTAAAAACAAGATGTTAGTTAATAAATTCGGTTTAAGTTAATAATTTAATATAATTATAATAAATTATTAATTTGAATTACATTTAATTAGTTTGATATAAAGTGTATTTTAGTGTTAAAAATTGGTTTTAAACTTAAAAATTATTTATAATGTTTAAAGTCTAAAATTTTGCTTTTTGTCTTTCTAAACGTTGGTGTCACTTCTTCGTCTCCTTTTTGCTTTCAGTCAAAATGAGTACTTATACTGCACAAATGCAGTACACAATTTAACATAGTATTCAATTGCTTCAAATGCATCATCATTTTGCAAGCTGGTATAGCATACATAGGACAGGGTGAAAAATGAAAAACAAGTTAAGAGTCAAAGTTTAATCACATCATCGCCGAAAAGCGTTGCCTTCACCTTCAGACCTTTGAGAAGTAAATGTTCTGCGGCGTACACTCTCTTCTATGGTTGAGCTTCCCCCCTTCTCCGCACCATATACACTTTTACGAGTAGCATCCAAAAAGTTCCTACCGCTAGTTGTGTTTGCAAGGGCGGCTTCCTGTGCATCAGCTTTCTCTGCCTTTTTCAAACGCTTATATCTTTGCTCTTCATGCAACTCAGCATCTGCTTGCATCTCTCTTAGCCTAGCAGCTCGCTCTTCCTCAGAAAGTTTGGGAGCAGTATTTCTCCGCTTATTGTGGGAGTCATGCCGAACTGGCATAGCAGAAGAATCATGAGATCTTGCCTCCTTAAAACTTCTAGCTTCTCTATCCCTTGTGTTAGAATCAAATTTTGTTTTGTCACTGCTTGGTTTGTCATGGTTGTTCTGCCTCTCATCTTTTGCAGATTTTTCAATGGCATAAAGGTCTCTGTGCTTCAAACTCCTATAGCTATCCTTCCTTCTCCTATGTTCATTTGAATTGTCATCTGAATCTGACTGTTGTTTGGAACTCCTGTAGCTATCCTTTCTTCTCCTATGTTCGTTTGAATTCTCATCTGAATCTGACTGTCTGGAACTCTTGTAACTATCCTTTCTTCTCCTGTGTTCATAGGAATCATCGAATGAATCTGACGGTCGTTTGGAACTCCTGGAGCTATCCTTTCTTCTCCTATGTTCATTGGAATTGTCATCTGAATCTGACTCTTGTTTGGCTAACAAATGCTTGGGACGCTTTTCTTTACTGTGCTTGTGCTTCTTTCTGTGTTCTTTGTCACGGGACTTCTCTTTTTCTTTACTTGCTCCAATCTATACAAACATTCACAGAGATTATCGATCAGCAAAGATTAATAGCATCTCTATTCCTACAACTAGTTGATGTAATTTTCCATTTTTGTCATAAAGCATACAAAAAAGAGTAGGTGTTTGGTAAGGCAGGCCCAAGCAGGAATGTTTTCATAAAACCAAGCGCAAGATGATGTCAAATGAGATTCGACTGCTGCAAACATGGTATGTATAGAAGTAAACCATCAAATACATTCATATTGGACTGCTGCAAACATGGTAAGTTAAGAAGTAAACCATCAAAAACATTCGATAAAAAGTTCATATTCTTTTAACAATCAATGGCATGTTATCTATGCAAATCGTATTCTTTTAACAATCAATGGCATGTTATATATGTAACGATTAAAGGGAGAGAGAAAGTTACAGATTTGCGAATGAGGGACATCTGAACCGGATTATTCTTTATGCGGGCAAGAGCATCCTGCTCCCGCTGTCGAATCAGAAGAAGAGGATCGGTATGCAGCTTCCTCCACGCATCGTTGGCAGAGTGAGGCTTGTCCTCGAACAAGGCCCCAGGAACAGCTGAAGCCGCCTTATTATTGCCACTGCTGTTATTAGTTGCAGGAGTTGACTCTTCGAGTGCCTTAAAAACGACACCTTCAGCAGCCTTCGAACTACTACTCCCCCCTCCTTTCCCTACCGCAAGTCCCGAATCGTAAAGGAAATCCAATCTCTCCTGTTTACTGCCAACACCAACAACAAAAGAATGAATTTAATTTGAAACCCTAACCCTAAGCCTAAATTGAAAATTAAAAATTGGAAATAATAGAACAAAACTTACGGGACGAGGCCAGCCTGCTCTTGGAGAAGACGGAACTCAGAGCGTTCTCGTTCTTCCATAATCTGCTTGCGGAGCTCTTCCAACTTCTTCTGCTCGGCGTCATGTTTTTGCTCGGCTTTCCACACGTTCTCAATGTTCCTGAGGCTTCCAGTGTGCCAACCCTTCTTGTTCAGAAACTTCAACGCCATGATTGTTCTTCAATCTCGATCTAATGCTCCCCTTCTTCTCGATCTGTTTCTTTCGATATGAATTGCAATAGCTGAGAAGGGGGTTTATGTATGTATGTATGCTAATCGGATTCACTTTTCAAAATATTACAATAATGCCCCCTGTGGATTTACTTTTCCAATATGACAATAAGACCCCCAACTTAATATTTTTTTGTTTTAAAAATACTGATAATTAAAATAGTAATTCAAGATGGTAAATATTATTAAAAAATGATTTATGAAATCAGGTAAATTAGGAAAATAATTATTTTTATACGAGACGTTTAATCAGATTGATTTTGATATAGGAAATTATGAAGAGGGACTTTATTATAGTGAGAGCAATTTAGAATTTAAAGAATTAACATAATGTCGATTCAAATTACAACTAGCTAAAAGTTTACATACCGTGTTTGATCCAAGTAGACAACAACAACTCTCAATGAAAACCATGCTAAAACATAGGGTCTGATTTAAGTAGAGCAATCATGATATTCATAAAATTACTTGTTATGAATCTCGTTTACGTAAAAGAAATCATAGAGTAATTCACTAACATCATTTTAAAATATAAGTAGAAATTTAATGATTATCCTACAAGAAGGTGATGAATCGAAGAATGTAGATGAGACTCTTGTTGATCCTACTAAAGAAGAATGGATGAAAGCGGTGAAAGAACAAATAACTTCTTTAAACTCAAATTAAGTATTAGATCGGGTTGATCTCCCAATGAGCCGAAAGATATTAAGAACAAATGTGCTATCAAAATACAATGAAAGCTGATGACATTATTAACAAATACAAGATATGCCTCGAGATTAAAGGATTTAAGTAGCAAGAGAGATTTGATTATGATAAGGCATATTCACCTATTGTAAGGTTTGCTTCAATTTGTCCAATCCTAGTTATAGAAGCCAGTTTGAATCTTGAATTACATCAACTTGATATAAGGTTGCTTTCCTAAATAGGAAATTAGAAGAAGAAAAATCTGCATGGTTGTTTAATTAAGACAAATTAAAAACATAAAATGTGTCGGTTATTAAAATCGATTTATAGTCTGAAGTAGTCCTTAAGGAAATGGTACATTTGTTTTTATAACATAATTATTTTATACGATTATTCACACAGTTCACAAAGATAATTATGCATATATTAAGAGATTCAAAAATAAATTAATAATATATCTTTATAATAATATTTTGATTGGTTGTAATTATTGTGGGTTTGATAAGCAAATCAAAAACTAATTGTCATTTTAATTTGTGATGAAAGGCATTAATTAAGTCGCATATATTTTTGAAGATAAATTTCAAGAAGTTGTTTAAAAAGATTATTGCTACTTTCTCACATGATCTAAATTCAAAAGATTTTATAATGATTTTATATGCAAAATTACAAATTAGTTGATAATCTTATTGTCGAAGGTGAAGGTCTTAGCAAGATATGTTACACATCAACACCACAAGAAAGGAATAAATAAATACAGTTCCTATTCTAATGTAGTTGAAAGTCTTATGCATGTCATGATATATACAAGACTATATATTTGTTATATTGTTAGTGTTTGTTTATGGCTTACAACCAATTAGTTGGTTGTAGTTTAATGATAAATTAATTTAAAGACAATTTTTAATCTTATATGTATTAGATTGATTGTATATTGCAAGTGAAATGTTAATTAAATTATAATTATGAGATTTATATTACATTCATGTATTTTCTATAAATTGGTCATATTCATTGTTTTATTGAGGCTAGACACTAATATAATATAAAAAGACTAGCACACATTATGTTTTTCTTTTGAAGAAAATAATTGATATTATAAACTAAAGTATAAGCATACTTAAATAGATGTGTGGGTACTTGTTAGAGAATAAATTTACTGAACTGACCTCATATGAAAAATCCATTTGAAACATTACTTTTATGTCTATAGAAATTCTCATGATGATTATATAAATGACCATTTGACTTGAGATCTCTAAAGTTATCTCATATAAGAATTACTATGTTTTAATACTACTTATGACCTATTATAATCAATGATAGCTCAGTCTGTAGTCATTAGACATAATATTAACTTTATGGAGATAGTTGAATAATCAATATAGGATTTATCACCCTAAGGTTATATTGTTAGTGTAAGTCGACTTGTACATGTTGTAACTCGACTTATGTTAGTATTGTGAGTTTGTTAGAGTAGTGCCCTAA
>JANZLD010000235.1:10729111-10742571 GCA_026413575.1 Erythroxylum carthagenense | reverse complement strand
TAATTAATTAATTAATTATTATATATATAGCCACCTTGCACGTTGGTTTTGGGAGAAGGTAAGAGATAATGGTTTGAAAAGTCAAACCTTATACTTTAATCATTAATTAAATGAAAGGCCATTAAGTCACCATTTGTCCTAAGCTTATGGAAGTATTTTTTAAAGGTTAAAAAATACTTATAAGGTGGCTTGGTGGTGATGGTCGTCGATCATACCCTTTAGGGTTTGAAGAAAGAGTTTCCTTAAGTTGTAAGGAAAGTTTGAAAGGTGATTTTTCAAGTCTTCTTTCTTCATCATCATCGTTACTTCTCTTCTCCAAGGCAAGGGCCAACGTGAATCTCAAGCTCTCCAGGACAGAGGTAGGGTCTAGCAGCCTTTATTCTGTTCTAGCTATTCCCGGGTCAAAGGCGTTTGATCCGGTTAGGTTTTCTGATTTCTGCGTGGATACCTTTAGAGATAGTCTCTATTGGCTATTTAGGTTTGAGTTTGCATACCGACACCTGGATCCTGGCTTTCGGGAAGGTCCCGGTAACAAAAATTTTTGTTTTCCGCTGCGGGTACATGTGATGTACCTCCCGGGATTTTCCTACATATATTTGGTTGGGGGGTCATTAAACATAATATTAACTATATAGAGATAATTGAATAATCAATATACAATTCATCAACCTAAGGCTATGTTTGTTTGAGTGGTTATTAATAAAATGTAATATTATTTCATCGTTTGGGATGAGAGTTTATAATGAAATTGAATGGAATAGGATGGAAGGGGAGGTTTCACATTATATCTCATTCCATCTTAAATAGTAAAAGTGAGTTACCTCTGATTTGGTAGTTTTATGATGGAATGTAAAATAATAAACAACACTTCACTATATTAAATTATGAACTCTTATTTCAAACAACGTTTCACTATGTTACATTATGAACCCTTCCATCCCTCCCAAATAATAATTTTTTTAATATTACATCTATTTACATTCCATTCTATTATAAATCATTCCATTCTAATCTATTTCATTCTATTTCATTAAAAACTTTATGTCCAACCAAACATAGCTTAAGGTGATTAGGGAGAATGTTCCATTATTCTATAATAGTATTGATTCAAGAAATTCGTAGCCAAGGTGAAATGACACTTTAAAAATAATTTTCAAATATCATTAATTGAATCAATCAGTAATGGTAGAGAACTAATATAATTAGACTCAAATAGAATAAACATTAATTTTATACTTTATGTCTAATCGGAACATTATATAATGAAATGATTAAATTATACAAAAAAATTATATACAGAAAAGTTAGTCGAAAACTACTTTGACATTCTTAAATATTTAGGTGATTATGAAGTATTGCTAGACGTCCATCTTGATATATGGATATAAATTATTTAATTAGATAATTAATGATGTTTAATTTATGTAATCTTAAATATAATTTAGGTTATAATTAATTACATTGCTAGCATGTTTAGGAATTCAATGTGTCCCACACAAAGAAAGTGTTGAAAAGAGAAAAGCGTTTTAATCAAATTAGATTAAATTGTTAAGTTTGAGAAAATTATGACCGAATATGAGATGTTTAATAAATATTGATCAATATGAAATATTGGATCTTATTTTTATATAATTAGTATTTAATTATAATTTTATTAAAAATTTAATTAAAATTAGAATTCGATTTCAATTAAATTATTACAATGTCCAAAATCTATAATAAATAGGCTTGAACTCTAAGGGAGCTAGCACTTTTTGCCTAACCTTCTCTATAACAGTTGCAGAGTTCTCTCAATATACTCTGTGAATATTATTAGAGATCGGACACTTGAGTGACTACAACAGTTGAAATGAGATGATTTCATAAACGATTTAAAGGAAACGACAAGAAAATTATCAAACTTCAGAATAAGATAAGAATTAAAATTCATGCTTTATTGTGATTTATGTATTTATTATTTTATATAATTTTACTGATCTTGGATTCCAAAAAATTAAATAAAATTTTTGAAATTATTCTATTTGTCTCGTGATTAGATCCGACACAATTTTTTAACAATTAGAATAGTGAGTAGATGTTAATTAAATCTAGGTCAATCATATTGAAAAGTAGTAAAGAACATATTGAGCTATCGAAAAGATATTATTAATTATGCATTATATCATCGAGGTAACAACCTACATATACAAGGGAGTATATATACAAACTAGGAAGGAGATTTAAACGAGAGAAAATCTACCCTAAGATTTATTTTCTTACTCAACAATAATGCATCATCATGAAAAAGTAAGAAACAATTTTGTGTTGAGTTATCCATATGGAAGTTTAATTTATATCATTTATAACGACATTATAAGAAGTTATATGGCTTAAATAATTCTTGGCTAATTTGGGAGCTAATAAAAGCAAGACTGATCTAGTAACAATCAACTATCATAGTCAAGCAATAATTACTTATATTAAAAACCTTAAATTTTATTATAAAATCAAGCATATAGATATCAAATACAATTATTTGAAAGATATAGTTACACAAGATGAAGTGAGCATGATAATACATCTACATGAGATATTGTGGCAAATCCAATAATAAAACCAATTTTTTTGAGATACATATATTGCATATGTGAAGTCATTAGGATAAATATTAAAATGTAATTGATAAGCATTTTTTCATGCGAGTTCATTCATTGTATTGTGATCATATCTAAATGCGGATATGTGTTGATATTATTTATTAAGTGATAAGCATTGTATATAATACCTGAGTTTGGAATATGTTTACTTTATATGACACATTTTATTTATGACTCATGGAGTACATGAGAGAGATAAAGATTGGCCCTTTTAGACGAACAATTGCTTCTAGTATTTGTGATAATTAGGATGAGACATGTTTTAAGTTCATTATCATGGTGATAATTAAGAGCAGGAATAAAAAACTTAAACCATGAATATCATCTTAAGTAATAAGTAAAAAAGAAATTATTTTTAAGTAATCGAATGACCATCATATATGTATTAAATTGTCAAATAATAGTTTAGAAAGATGAATTAAAGAGTAGAATAATGAACTCAAGTTAAACATTAAGTATGTTTAAATAAAAGATATACAATATTGCATGAATGAAAAGCATACTCTCCAAAGGAAAAAAGACTTAATACTACAACATATGACTCTTATTATGTTTGCAAAAATCAACCATTTAAAAGGATTAATATAAGTTATAGAAACTATAAAGGTTAAATAAGTCTCATATTACACCCTCATGAGTTATTTAATTCTTATCAAATCTTAAGTTTAATTTCTAAGAATTAAATTTAAGATTTGATACTTTAGAATGTTACTAGAAGATGATCTGTGATATGATAGTATGTGACAATTTTAAGAAAGCAAATTAAATTCAAATTAAAAGAATTTAAAATAAGTGATTGTCATTTTTGTTTAGTTACTCGTATAAAAAATATATTAAAAGGTAGTATACCTCTTAATAAGAGAATTGACAACATTGATGATATGATGAAGTAAATGAGATTAAGAATGCGAGATATGAATACCAAATCTATTCAAAAATCAATACATTAATCTCGATATCATATATTCCTAACAGATATAAACAACGAGCTCTCATCTTATCCTAATCACTTGGGTAATTATTAAATAAACATAAGAAATTGCAAAATTCTAATTAGCTAAACTCATCAGGTACAAGTAGGAGACATAATTAAGTCCAAATGATAGATGATATTCATTCCAATTGACACATCTTATGTTTTAGTACATATGTACTTTTGTTGCAATTGGAGAAAGTCCTAACATTAGGTTCACTTCAATTGGTATATGGTTGTATTCGGGAAAGCAAATCATGAAATGGCTTGTGAATAAAGAAGTCCAATCTACTCCATTGTTTAGATTCATTACAATTTCAATTATATTAATAATCACACCTCATATATAATTCATTAGGTTAATTATCATTTCAGATTATATATATTAGTTCTGTACAACTACACAACCTAGATTTGTTTGATGCTATAAAAATAAGACTGATCATCATCTGATTTGTGTCTCATATGATATCCTGTTATGCAAAAATAAGGACACACATTAAGTAATGCTACTATAACTTAAGATCATGGTAAGTTATTATTTTAGTGCTAATTTTGGATATAAATCTCTTCAATGTGTTGAAATTTTTATTTAAAATTAATAGACTTGTTTCTTAATTATTATTAGATGATTTTCAACATATGATAGATGAATTTGAATAAAAAAGAAGCAATAAAAGCAAAGGTAATTCGAATTTTCAATTGGAAGAAAGTTGTTGATTAAGTGCGGACACGTGCAAATGAAAAGTTTATCAATATAGTCTGATTTGAAAACAGATTCAATAGACTTAAAACTCTAAATATTTTGAAAATTAAGTTGTTTTCTTTATATAGAGATCTGCTACCTGATTTGTGGGAAATTGTTTATATGATAAAATAACTTTAAAAAGGGAGGACAAACACCTTTCTAGACATCTTATCTTTCACGTTTTTGTTTGACTTTTTGGGAGTTTTTTTTTGTTTCTTTTCGGAAGAAGATAGGGATGTAGACCAGATGTTCTGCTATTTTTTGTCAAGTTTCATCACTGTTATGAGTAATTAAATCCTTCTTCTTGGTTGAAACCAACGTTATCATTTAGTGTGTATGAGATTTTTTGAATACAATTTATTTCATCGACAAATATTAATTAAGTGTCTTTCGTATTACTTTTCATGATTGAATTGATTAATCTCTAGGGCACGTAACTAGGAATCGATTGATTTAATTTATAGCCAGATTAGCAAAATTTGACGTTCAGGTTTTCTAATCCAAAGTGACAAATAAGATTACTATCTTTTACGTTAGGGATTGAAAATTCTAAGAAATATTTATCTAGGCTAAATACATATCGTTTGTGTATTGTCTTGCTCACTAATTCTCTTAGTTCTTAAAGCTATTAATTAATCAAACTTAATATCGTATCTAAGTTGTTGGTTAATAAGAGTGATTAGAATGCATGTTTCTATTCATTTAATCCTAAGAGAGAACAAAATTTAATGAGTATTTATTAATGGACTTAATTTTATATCAATCATCCATATTATAACGTAGGTGACCCAAAACTAAGGTTTGTTCATTAATTTTCCAGATTTGATTTTAGTGTTTATTTCTAATTTTTGTCCATTTTAATTTCTTAAATTCACTTCAGGATTCAAGCTTGCTTAAGGTTTGCCATCTTGTGGATGGTATATGCAGAAAGCTTGACAAAATCAGCACATACCAAAAGATCAGTAAGGGCCGAAAACATAGGAAAAAATCAACAAACTAAGCTTTATTCCTCAGGTCTTAGGGCAATATCCATACATAGCAACATTGCAGCTTATTACAAAATTCACCGATAAGTATTACAGACACTAGGCTGATAAATACATATCCTTATCTCCACAGAACCATTATTGAATATATATATATAATATACCATAGCAGTTAAGATGTCCGAAAGGTAGCAATACATGCAAACGATGTCCAGTCTCCACCTTCTACGTTAGCTTATCCTGCAGTAGAAGACACAGCAACACAAGAGAGTTATGAGTTAGATGCAATCATACATAAATTTGACAAGAGAAATGAAAGTTGTAACTCGATATAGTGAACGATGTTCGATGCATTTACTTGGAGCAATCCACGTTAGCTGAGACGGCAAACGGCAAGTTGATTCCGCAGTTGCCAGGAAGACCCTGGGCAAGTTGAGGGTTGGGGTTGATTTTGTTGGCGGCGGTCTTGATGCAGTTGCAGGCGGTCTTCTTATCGGCAGTGGTGGTTGCTGCGGAGGCAAGAGCGGAAGCTCCAGCGCAACAACTTGCAGGCGGATTACCACTGCCGTTCTGAAGGTAGCCGACGCATGGCCGCAGGTCCTTAAGCACGTCGCTGCATGAAATTGCAGCGTTTGAAGCTGGAGCAAGTAAAAGAAGGAGCGTTACAAGAGCAGCCATGGTTGTGGTTGATGAGTTCTTCATGGTTAAAAAGAAGATGAAATGTAGATAACACCAACTTATAATTGGACTTGCTCTTGGATGCATTTCCAACTTCATGTATATATATTGAGCTCTGGAATAGCTTGCATTTGCAAGAAATGTAACACAGCTTCACCTATAAGCTTAAGTAGGTTAGTGTTAATAGATTAGTGGGTGGGCACGGCTTCACGTACAAGATTTTGTATCACAGGAAGTTGTCAAGAACCATGCAATTACTATTTTTGTCATATAATGTCCAATGCATCAAACAAGTTACAAGAACGTTGCAACTTACATTTAGAAATTTAAGCACTAGTTCACACGTAATTGTTATTTCTGAATTGAATACAGCTAGTTCTTTGTCTCATTGGAATTCACTTGTTTCATAAATTTGCCATGCGATTGGGGTTCAGGAGCATAGTATCTGTATCTGAATCATTTTTCTAATGATTCTGTAACGAGTGCAAGAAAGACAGGAACTTGTTACCAAAAAGTGGGAAATTAAGGAGTAAACAAGTGAAGATTGGTGGGTGGTGATGAAGTATTGTGTTCTTTAACTTGTGTGTGTACTACACGATGGAATCAATGAGTGCTAGAAATTGAACAAGATGAGGTTTTTGAGACCTTCTGTAATGCTCTCACGTTATTTCACCATCTTCCTTCATGCTGAATCAGTAAGTGCTAGAAATTGAAGAAGATGAGGTTTTTGAGACTGTAATGCTCTTACGTTATTTCGCCATCTTCCTTCATGCACGTTATTGGTCTGTTCGGCACTTTAATTTTCTTTCGGTTACGTGCAATGTTGGGACTTCGATTTTATATGTAAGTTCATTACCATATGCTCTTAGACAGGAGGATACATCTTACCCTTCTTGATTTCGTCAGGACTTTATAGGACCAACCTTTTAAGGTTTCTTGTTTTGTTTCTGTATCAATCAGGTAGTATGTATATGAGTTAAACCTGAGATGCGAACAAGTTTCGCCGTAGAAAAAGAAGAGAACTGAGGCTTTCCCCGAACTGTGATACTAAATGCAAGTAACTTGACATATATTGTCATGCCTTGATTTCACTTGTTTTAATGCACTTTTAAGTGTTCGAGTCCCCTTCAGGTGAGTTCAGGAATCGAAACTCCCTTACCTGAAAACCAAACCTTGTCAGGTCAATTACACCATTCATCACATCCATTCAACATACACCAACATAACATATTCCCCGAATGCCTATGTAACAAAACAATCCTCTTTTTTCATTTCATTAAAAACAAAATTTTAAATCCGAGGCCATAAATAAATTATCACCATTAGTACCATGAAACCTCATTATCTATAATCCCTTTGTACTAGCCACTTGGAAATAGATAAATACTAACCTAGCAATTACAAAATATAAATACAGGTATCTGCTTGGCAATTCCTCCTCCTAGCCAAATACTAATGGGTGAAGGAGCAACCGCACGAAATACTAGTTGACATAGCAATTCACTTGGTGTCAGAATCAAAACCGGTGAACCAAAAACCATGCTTATAAGAGAACGGAAATTACTATTGATTTTATTAATGACCAACTGACTCAATTCAGCAACAGCAACAAACTTGTGCTCGTTCCAGTAGACTCGTAATGTGGCCTCCTCACCAGGTAAAGTATTCAACGTGCAATGATCACTTTGACCGAGGTTCACAAAATACTCGGATGTCCCTTTTAACTCTGCAACAATAATAGCAAGCAAATGAATAATCCACCAAAAACTAGAGTAACAATCAAAAGGGATTGGCATATAGGGAGGGGTGAAACCTGTTGATTAATCATGTCAATCGTCCAGGTAATAATATGAGCCAGCAGATTTCTGTTCCCTGTCCTTAGTTGAGTCCAATTTGTTGATTCTTGGTCGGTAGTTCGTAGGATCTCGCCTAAATGTGATATCCAGATGCTGCACAAAGTGAATCTATTAGCATCAGCTGATGTACACGCATGGGAGAGACTAAAAGACAAACAATATATATTAATGCAGATACTCCGAAATATATATATATTAATGCAGTGTGCATGAAAAATAGAACTCTGAGTGGCAAGATTGGAACAAGACATCAAAGAAGCAGGGGTAAATTTTGTTGTGAGACATTGTTTAGAAACATCATTGGCCGAATCAGTGTCTCTGCAGCTTAGAAATATTTAAGCTACTTCAAGTAACAAGAAACTTTAAACAAGGGAGTAAGAGAAGACAGATTATGACAAAAAAAGCTGGGACTCCACAGAACAATTATGTTGTACTTGTTCACCCAGCAAATGCATGTTAGGTTGATACCAAGACTTGAGTTTTATGCAGTTCAACAGTTTACATTTTGTCCCAAAAAGACATCAGTAGAAGAGTTTGATGAGCTTACAGATAAGAAAAGATTCATTCCGCTCAGTAAAGACTGGGGTGAATTTGCCGTACAATCCAAAGATGGTATGCCCTCATAAACAATGACTCTATCAGCAAGATATGTAGCCATTATGAAATCATGCTCCACCACGAACGCAGTTTTCTTTGCATGGAGGATGAACCTCTTTATGACTTTTGAAGCAACAATACGTTGCTCGGAATCAAGATATGCACTCGGTTCATCTATCAGATAAATATCTGCAGGCTGTAAACAAGATGAAACATACACAGTACACAACGAAATCAGTTAGCTCAATAGATTAAAAACTACTGCTTTCTGTTTGTATAAATTTTTCATAGTCAATGATGAAGACTGCAAGAGCAATTGCAATCACATGAAAGTTTAAAAGTTAAAACATTTCACACATCTAACATGCTTAATGTGCCAAGTGTAGGTAATCTTGACTCGAGTAACAGTGAATAAGCAGTTGTAACTTAATATAGACAAGAAGTTGGGTACAAAATCTGGCTTATACATCAAAAGGCATGTTAGTCATATAAAGAAAAGAATGACTTCTGTTTGCTGCAATCCCCTCATAACATATCTTGAAGATTCTCCCAGCACTCTAGCCAACTTAAAATTGACTCACAACCTCACATAAATGATAAAGTCACCCTATGAATCGTTATAAAAGTGTAAAAAGTGCCAAATATGGCTTACATTAGTCCAAAAATGCAAATCAGAGTCCGTACTTTTTTTTAAAAAAATGCATATCAGCGTAATAAAATCAACTCAAAGATACTTTCCTCGCAAAGCACCATAATGCAGCAAAAAGCATCAACTATACAGATAAAGTTGATATAATCCATTCACCGACAAGGAGGTTTTAAAGTGGAAGGCAGATAGTATTTACCTTTCCAAGGCAGAGACACAATGCAACTCTTTGCAATTCTCCACCAGATAGATTAAGCACTTCTTGATCCATTAGTTGTTCAATAAGAAGTGGCTTCATGACATCAGAAACAAACTGAGGATGCATATAAGAATCCCGAATTTTTTGATGTAGCAAGTTTCTAACAGTAGAGGGAAATTTGGGGCTAATCTTCTGGGGTTTGTAAGAAACATTGAATTCAGGTATCTCCACATCCGAATCCTCCACAGTATCAGGTTTGAGTAAACCAGCCTGCATATTAGATGCAAAGTTTATTCAAGCAGCCAGACAACTCATGCTGCAGCAATAAAAAGTGAAGATGTGAATATAAATGTTTTACCAGCATACGGATAAATGTTGTTTTCCCTGTTCCATTTTCACCCAACATCACAATGATCTGGGAATCTGTGAATTCACCCTCAACCACACGAAGTTTAAAATTGCCCTGAGTCTTAGTCATGGTTGGATATCGGTATCGCGCATATGTTTCAATCTCTTCAGCACTCTCTTGTGGAGTCTCAGCAACCTAAAAAGTATTAAAGATAGAGAATGAGTCTGGAAAAGGGCCCACATCAATAACAGCAATGGAAGAAATAGCAGAAATTTACCTTAAAGGTCAAAGAATCATCCCGGAATCGCAAATTCTCAGTTGGTACAAATCCAGCCAAGAATATATTAATACCTTCTCTAACAGAGAAGGGGAGAGTCACAACCCCGTATGCACCAGGCTTCCCATATAAACAACAAATGAAGTCTGACAAATAATCCAGGACACTAAGATCATGCTCCACAACTATTACATAGCTGAAATGAAAGTAGAACCAAGTTAAATTCCAGAGCATGCAAAACTATTTAATAAAAAAAAGAATAAATGAGGATGTCTAACCTATTAGGTCTGAGCAAAGACCGGATTACTTGTGCTGCTTTAAGCCTCTGCTTGACATCAAGATAACTTGAAGGTTCATCAAACATATATATATCAGCATTCTGTACAGCAAGAACAGCAATAGCAAATCTCTGGAGTTCTCCACCTGACAAATCCCCCACATTACGATCTATAACCTGGTTCAGCTCAAGGTCAGCACAAAGTTTTTCTTTCATATCTCTCTCATCTTTTTGGATGAGGACTACCCCCACATTGTCGTGAACAGCTTTTGGAATGTGATCAACATATTGGGGTTTGATGATAGCCTGTTGAAGATTACATGTATCTTTAGCTGAATGAGATATAAATAAATGCAATCACAAGAAGAAACACGTCCTCAGGGACTAGGGAACCTGATAACACTAAGCACCATTAGGTTAAAATCATTATCCAGTTGCCCCTTTTGCTGAAAATCTTTACACATTATATGTTTTTCTAAAAGAATGTAAAACTTGTTCCACTTAATCAGATTATCAGACAAAGGCCGCATCAAAATGAATGAGGATTAAGAAACTAAATCAGCAAAGTTATGAAAAAATGACAGGACATCTACCATTACTGCAAAAGGTCATGCAACTTTTGAATCAAGTCTCACAAATTTGTACCACCTCGACCATCAATAAGTAAAATAAGTCGGCAATTCATTTTCTGTTCTAACATACAAATTGAAAAACCCCACTAAACATCATAAATTGCAAAGCTCGCGTTAAAATGATTTATCCAAAATAAAGCCAAGGCACCAAGATAGTTGAAGAAGCTTAGTGATGAGAAGGAAGAACTCAAAGCAGTTGAATATCATTACATCTGGATTTATAGGCACAAGTATGCCAGCCTACAAGGATTGTAGAAATCACCTTCAAATTATCTTCCAGAATGCGAGTGAAATAGTTTTGCAACTCAGATCCACGAAAGTAGGTCAAAATTTCCTGCCAATCTGGAGGATTCTGCAATGAAAAGAAAATAGCCAAAAAGTTAAACCAATAATAAACCAAAACACAGAATTTAAGCAAATGAAAATCGGGCATTGCCTTGAACCGTCCCAAGTTTGGTTTCAATTTTCCAGCCAAAATTTTGAGAGCAGTTGACTTCCCAATACCATTTGTTCCAACTAAGCCAAGAACTTGTCCCGGCCTTGGGACTGGTAACCTGAAATTAGGGCAACCGACCACGTCAATTTACAAAATGAACAAACAACGATTTCCTCAAAGAGCTAACACCTAACTAACCTGTGCAACTTAAAGGTATTGGCACCATATCGATGGGTTGTGTCCTTATCCAAATCCTTGGGCAAGTTGATGATTTGAATAGCTTCAAAGGGACATTTCTGAATAAAGATATAAATTAATCAATCTTCCACAAACACGAACATATTAAAGGGACAAAAACAACTGTTGTCTGAGAAATGAATTACAAACCTTAACACAGATACCACATCCAATGCACAACTCCTCAGATATAAACGCTATCTTAGAGGCAGGCGTGACCTCAATACACAGTTTCCCTGTTAATCGAATCCAACCAAAAACGAACAAAACACAGTTGGATCACAAAACATCGAAGTACTAATTTGTAAGATTGACAACTACAGGTTTCGCGATCAAGCCCAAAATAAATAATTTGTACTACTAGAAAAAGTATTTAATTTATGATCAAACAGAAGGTAGAATTGTCAATTAATCACATCCAACAAACAGAATCGCGTCGAAACCCAAAAATTAGGTTTACCGGTTTTAACAACGGGGCAGCTCTTCTTGCATTCCTGACGACACTTTTTAGGCTTGCACCGATCGCCACTGACTATAGCGATACGAGTGAGCCGATCAGCCATTTCTCTATCTGATCTTTCTTGTTCTTCCTCTTCTTCTCTCTCTCCTTCCCTATGCGCTGGTGACTGTAACGAAATCCCTCTCCCCCTAGGGTTTTTGTCTCTTTGGTTTGATTTTATAAACGGGTCGGGTCTACTAAACCGAACCTCTTTTATTACTCAACACGTAAGCCAATATTGGTATTTCCTTTAACATATTATTCCTTAAAACACAACAATAATACGTGGTGGTAATGCGGAGCTACCTTCCGTAGGGATTTTGTGCACATACGTAACTAGTTACGTTAGTCACGACTGACGACCCATTTCGAGGTGGGGAAATAGGTTCCAAATTAAAACGATTTTTAATTGTTGACTTCAACTTTCACTTTAAAATTTTATTTTTAAAATTTTAAATTTTACTTTATTAATTAAAATTAAATTCAATTAAGTTTATTTGAAATTAACCAAATTTACCTTAAACTCAACCTTTTTCAAATTATTTCCAAGTAAAATTGTATAATTTAATTATTTCTAAGTAAAAATATAAAATTTTATTAAATTTTAAGTTGAACTAAAAACCTTTTTAAACATTCAAATAAAATTCAAACTTTTTTCAAAAAAGAGAAAAAGAATTTAAATTATAGTTAAAACTTAATCGACGTTACAACGAGTTCAAGACTTTAAGTCTACTGTTAGACCCCTAAGTCTGAGATAGCAAAATCGTGTGAGTATTGACGAGCCTTAATCAATGTTCAATACGTTGAAAAACAGAACAAGGCAAGCACTTGCAAGAAGGCAAGGAAGAAAAAGGGCAATGTCAAGCGTTGGCATGCATTGATGCATTGGGGAAAATCTTCGATAAGATGCTAGATTTGAATGTTAGACCAAAAACTTCGAGAAGATGCTAGATTTGAAAGTGAAACCAAAAAAAGGCTTGAGACAAACTCGGGAAGGTTAACTGGATCACAAGCATGACGGGAATATACGAGAGTTCCAAAGTTACTTAGTAAGTAGATCAAGCATAGTGTTGAGTTTTGGGAGAGTTTCGGATTTTGTATGAGCTAACTTGGCTAAAGCTAAGTTCTTGATGGACCAAGAAGTTGGTGTGTGCTTAAGTGGACAGATCATGGCTAATAGAGTTGAACGGACCAGTGTGTTATTGGCTTAGACGACTCATTATCAACGGATAGAGATAAAGAGATCTTAGATGATGTGGCAGATAAGATCGTAGTGGATAAACATCAGTTTGAAGAGATAAAGTGTTGGGTCCGCGACGTCTGGGCCGAGCCACAGGATCTCGGCGAACCCAGGCATCGGTGGATTTTAACCCCCTGCAGAGGACCCACCCAGTACCCCATTATCCAGTATTGTCCTCTTTGGTCATGGGTGAG
>JANZLD010000235.1:10677689-10688130 GCA_026413575.1 Erythroxylum carthagenense | reverse complement strand
ATATTCCGGTTTGATAGCGGTTTATTACCGGTTGAACCTCTAAACCTTAAACCTTTCCTTCGACCGGATTGATGTCCGGTCTGGTTTTTAAAACATTGATATTTAATTTTATTTAGGCATAAAGAAATTGTAATTAAGTAATGGGAAGACCTTTTGACATGTTAGAGACTTGTTTACAGCCTTAGCGAAGTTATTGAGAACATTTGAACACTTGTGTGCACTCATAAACTATATTGAACCTAATTTACTAGTTTGAGCAAGAAATGGATGTTTTGAGTTATATATAAATGTGTTAGTGTAACAATTGAGGTTAAATGATAAGATATACACTTAAAAGTAGGAATGTCAATTGGGCCTGATTTGGCCTAATTTAGCCTAAAGTTAATAGCCTAGAGTTAAAAACAGACCTTTTTTTTGTTTGGCTCTCGGGAAAATGGGAGAAAGAATGTATTTTCCAGCCGTTTCTGTGATAAAGATGTGATTTCGATCATTTTTAGTAGATCTGGTCGTTATTTGTGCAGATCTATGCTTAAGATGTGTTTTCTGGAGATAAAGTTGATTTCTTTTGTGTTATGTTATTTGTTGTTTGACGGTTTCTTCATTTGATATTCACAATAACTGGTATTTCTTTAGCCAGATTTGGTCTGATATCAAGAGTATTGATGTTTCTTTTGATTCAAGAAGAGAACAACTATTTTAAGTTGCCGCTTAGAAGGCAACAAAGATATGTTCTGGTTCAAAGTTGTTTCTGATCCAGAAGGTCTTAAGCTAATCCTTGATTCTGTTTTGAGTGTCTAAAGTAGAGTTCCCAGCTCTTTTTGGTTTCAAAGCAAAGCTGGAAAAGAGAACTATACCAAATTTTATTAAAAATGACTAGGCAAATAGTGTGCCAGCTTGGGGGTGTTTACATCATCTTCTATGCTACTGACGCTAAGAGAAACGCCAAAGACTATCACATCCCTGTATGTACCTTATCTTATCTCTCTTTTATTAAGTTAGTTAGTTTTTACAAACGCCCAACGGTCATCAATTCACTGGATAAACAACGACATTCACTCCTCTTTTTGGGTATGTTACTTGATTAAGCAGTCTTTTTTACTGTGGTGTTTCCTGAGTTTTGTGTTTTTTGATATTTCTATTCTTTATGCATCTTTTTTTTAATATTAGTTTTTTTTGTGTGATTGAAGGTTGAATGCTTTCTGGGTTTTATTATTTGGATCTCTTTTGTATTTGATATTGTTGTGTTGATGCCAACATTGCATTCTTATGCTTTTTGATCTTATGGTTTCATTTTAGGAGATCTTCTCTTGTTCTTTCATTTCATCATATCCCATTTGTCTGCTATGCCGCCATGGCTCTAGTAAGGCTCACATCGGTACAATCTTATGAATGGTTATTTATTTTCATTGCAATTGGTTTTGTTCTACTTATTACAATGGACTATTGTCGTGTTTCTCTTTTTTTAAACGAAAAATTGATGCATATAGCTGAATGTTCAATGATTTAGTGATTAAAAAAAAAACTCTTCACATTTATATCTCCTTGACAATTTTTCTTTTGTTAAAGTTCTAATTTTTGCTCTCTAGGTTAGGTTATTATTAGTATTTTGTATTTGTATCTTTCTTATTTGTATTAAGTTTTTCATATTTTTATTATTATTTGTGATTTATTATTCCCTTTTTTGCGGTATTTATTTTGTTAACTTGTATCATTATTTTCCTGTCAACATCTGCATATGGATCTACCGGGAAACAATCTCTCTATTATGTAGGGGTAAGGCTGCGTACTATCAGATTTTCCAAAACTTCGCTTCACTGCGGGACTTCAGACTGGGTGTGATGATGATGATGTTTGAGTTGTTCAGGCCTTGGACTTGATTTTTCAAAAAATTGAGCTTTAAGTTAGGCTGAGCTCAGGCTCGGGCTAGGCTAGGGCTTAGGCTTGGTCTGAATCGAGGCCCAACTAACCTATTTTCTTTTATTTTTAATTAAAAATAGAAAACAATATCAATTTTACGTTGTTTTTCATTTTTAATAAAAATAATAAAATAGGTTAAGATGGGCCAAGTCTGACTCAAACTCAGGCCAATCGAGTCGAACTCGACCCTAGTAAAAACTGACCCATTGTCTTCTCTAATTGTGACTGCATAAATGTTGCTGGCTTGACCCGGCCAACCTAATGTCATATTATAAAATGAGGACTTATAAATCATAGTGTGAGGTACTTGGAATTGGCAAGTGAATACTTAATATTCCCCTCCAACAAAAACTAGCATAAATTCTTAGAACATGCGAGGTGGAACTACAATTCTTAGGTAAAATAAGTTGGGACTTAGATTCAGCTTAGTTGGATTTATATCAGCAAAAATTTTGTCTGCAGAACTTTTTTCTTAGAAGAACTTTTTTAAGAAATCAGTTAACTATTTGGCTGTTATTTAAAAAAGAACTTTTTTGAAAGAATTTCATACAACAGATTGTTTGGCAAATATAAAAATAAAAAATATTTTTAATTTTAACTATATTTAATTTTGTAATAAATATTATTTATGTATATAAATATTATTTAAAATATATTAAACAATATGCCAAAAATAATACATTAATTAATATTATAATTTTAAACCATATGAAACATAAATTAAAATATATGTAACCAATTTTTTTATATGAATTATATCAAAGATAAAATTAATATTAAAAATAAATATTAAAATATATTTAAAAAGTTAAATAATATTATATAAATTTTAAAATAAACGTGAAGATAAGTTTGTAGGTATTGTGAGAGTCATGTGTAAAACATAAAGGCAAAAGGGACTAAAAATAGATTCATTAATTGATCTGAAAAATCTACCCGAAAAAATTACTTAAGAGATTTTTAAAAACTCCAAATTTGAGCTCTTAAATAGTTATGTTTTAGTTGCCAAAAAAGTCATATTTATGAAAGAAGTACTTTTTATTTCACAGCCAAGCACCTATTTGTTTTATAAAAAAATTTTGTGATGAAAAAAAGTAATTATTCACCTCCTAAAAGCCTATCTAAACAATCACCTAGGCAGAAGAGGCTACGCTTCTGTAAACCAATTCAGCCAGACAAATTTCTATCCAAAGAACAAATATAACAGATGTCACTGGAACAGCATAACTGACGTTAATTGTTCGTGTACAAACATCGTGGCACTGTTTCTGAATTAGAGATCAGCACAATTGTAGCGAGCATGCCAAAGGGTGTCTGGAAAAAGAGTTGCAAGGAGCCACAGACATCCCCGACGAACCAAGTTGGATGAATTCTCGCCCAGCAGGCCGATCAGATAACTTTGTGTGGACAACCACACCAATCTCATCCTCCGTTCTTTTACGTAGTGATCAAGGCCTGCTTCCACTCCCTTGGTGATTCTGTGCTCATCCTTATTCGCACTAACCTCCACATGCTTAGCCAAGCATCTAGCAAGTACAACTGCATCTTCCAGGCAAACTGAGCCTCCTTGTCCAAGGAATGGCGCTACTACATGCATTGCATCTCCAGCAACTACAACTGCACCTTTTCTAAAGTTGCCTAGTAGAATTTCCCATGGTGTTTGATACTTCAGTCTTGCTAGAATCAATGAGTTTGCGTCACTTATCTTCACCATTTCCACTATCTCATCTGGGAAATCCATAACCGATTCGATTGCTGATTCTCTTATTCCATCAGTGTCTTTGAATGTGGTCAAATCTGTTCCAACGAACAAAGCAATCAAACTACGAAACAATGCCATACAAACCAAGAAGGCTCGATAGTAAGCAAGAATTAGGCACAGCAATCAGGGAATTGGAAGTTGTCTTAGGGGCAATTCTTTTCATTATGGGAATATTACAGGGAGGACTTCATTCCTCCTCAACATGAATCTCTAAGATTATGTAGCTAGTAACTAACCATGAGGATTTTGACTGTTGGTACTGGTAGAAGTGTGAGGGCAACTCACCTTTAGAAGCCTGTTCTCGTGCTAAAAACCAGTAAACAAGCTTGTCATCCATTGGAATTCTCCCCACTGACACACCTCCTTTCCTTATTATAATAGACTCATTGTCCAAACCATGTCCATCTGGATAGTTTGTGAATCCAAGTGTTGAGCACGTAGACAAAAGCTTGGGAGCTTTCAGTCCCAAGTACTCGGCAACTATGGAGTTTGCTCCATCACATCCAATCACTACCTAGATGATGACATAATATATCAGATGATTGGTCCAGCTGATCTGTTCAATATTAACGCCTGAAATTGAGATACCAAAGCAATACCTTGGCTCTTAGGAGACTCCCATCTTGGAATTTGAGTAAAGGGTATGAAGTTACGGGGTCCAATTTCAAAGCAAGCACTTGGCGTCCAAAGTATATTGTGTCTGTCGGCAGCTCAGCAGCTAAGGCTTCAATCAGCAAACTTCTTTTCAAACACCTTAGCTCTTCATTGCTAATGATGTGAAGCAAACAGACAGTATTAGAGATACTTCCAAACTTGTTTCCCTAGACCTACAAGAGGTACATTACTACCTATTTGACTATTCAAGAACTTATTCCTCCATTTTACTCGTTGCCTCTTGTGTACATACTGCAAACACAGATATGAGGCAAATAATCTGAAAATCAATAAACTGAAGCTGAGAAATTTACCTCACGGGTATTTTTAATCCAAAATTGTCAGCCAACGATTTCTCGTATAACCTGAAAAGGGAAACAGGAATTCTGAAACAATTCATTGAGGTTCTGATGGCTAGATAATAATGGTGGTAAAGTCTAAACCTTTAACAAATTGATCGATACTTTTGAAACAAATGAAAGTTACGTATAAAATGAAGAGAGAAACGAATAATTTGGTATTACAGTTAGTATTGCAATGGAGAGTAATCGATCTTGCAGTCTAGTTGAAGATTAGAGCCAGTCATCAAGTTAGAACCACTTAGGAAGCACATCTTTAGGTGTATGCAGCTCCAGAAAGTTAAGAATCAAAATGTATAGTGCTTGTTAGAATTTGCCAAATTCCTCTGGTCAACCATAGAAGGAAATTGAAATCAGGTATATATGAATTAACACAAAAACCAATTTTGGTACTCGTCCCAACAAGTTAAATACGAAAAAACAAAATCTGATGACGAAGTACAGATATCAAAAAAGGAGGGTTGACTTTTAACTTGTTGAATTTTGCAGCAATAACCAACACAGAATTGAAGAGCAAAACAACACAGCTGGTTAAGGAAATGCTGAAACAGAGCAGCATAGTACATACGTGTGGATAGTAACGGCAAAAGGTCGAAGCTTTGAAGCAACACCCAACTGATCAAGGACTCGCCATCCGTTGGTGAAGATGGTTAGTGCTAACCCAGTTGCTCGCAAACTCTCTGATCTCTCCACAACAACGCACTTAATACCCTTCCTGATGCAGCGGAAAATATATTCAAATCCCCAGTTCCAGTTTCTTTGACTTTCTCCAAGTTTCCTGGAAAATAAAGAAAGGCAAAAGGTACCTATGAAGAGCAAGAGCAGTGGCAAGGCCGCATATTCCAGCACCAACTATGGCTATCTCTGTTTCCATTCCTTTCTTCTCCTTCTAAACGAACGCTACTAGTTCTGTGCTTCATTAAGAGCGGATTCCCTGTTATTTTAGCTTTTCAAGTTCTAGTCGGGTTAGAGATCATCGTTTTTAACGTCCATCTTTGTTACTTGAATAGCTAATGGAGATACTATTCATCTATGTTATTTGTTATTCATCTATGTTACTTGATTGGGACTTCGTTCAAGCCACTCTGCATGACATTGGTCTCTTTGCCTCTCGCTTCTTTCGCTTATCATGAAATGCATCACTATGGTGTCCTTTCAAATGAATTGGCAAGGCACGCTGAGCGAGAAGTTTCAACCTGCTCGCGGTATTCGTCAAAGCGACCTTCTTTCACCGTACCTTTTTGTATTGTGCATGGAACGACTCGGCCATGTGATCACTTATGAGGTGTCTTCCGGTCGTTGGCATCCAGTCCGGCTGAGTAGGCATAGGCCCCCTCTTTCCCATTTATTCTTTGCTGACAACCTCATCCTCTTCTCAGAAGCTTCTCTCGACCAAGTTCACGTGCTTCGAAATGTATTGGACTCGTTCTGCACAGCGTCAGGACAACGCGTGAGTCGAGACAAATCGAGATGTTACTTCTCCAAGAATGTCCCTCCTTCGACCGCTCGTGCCTTAAGCCGTGCTCTCTGATTCCCCTGCACTTCAGACCTAGGTCGGTACCTGGGGGTTCCCCTCCTTCATCAGCGGGTCGGTAAGCATACCTATCAGCACATCCTCGATACGGTCCATCACCGTCTGTCGGGTTGGGCCCCTTCCACGTTGTCTTTCGCTGATCGAGTCACTTTGGTTCAATCGGCCTTATCTGTTGTACCGAGTTACACGATGTAGAGTGTCCAGTTGTCGCGAGGGCTGTGTGACGATCTCGAACAAGCTATGCGGCAATTTTTGTGGGGCTCGGTTCAAGACCGCCGTAAGATACCCCTGGTTAGCTGGGAGGAGGTTTGTATGCCTAAGGATCTGGGGGGCTTAGGTATCCGACGGATCAGAGAAATGAACGATGCTTTCCTGGCCAAACTCGGCTGAGCCTTGATCACTAATCCCAATGCCTTATGGGTCCAGGTGCTCTCTAACAAATATGCTTTTGATGTTCGCCACATTCCCTCCTCCCTCCCTTCCTCCGGGGGATCGATGGTATGGAGGAGCATCAGGGCGACATGGCACATAGTGACTCAGGGTCTGCAATGGCGACTAGAGGATGGTACGACGCCTAACTTCTAGCTCGACCCTTGGGTTACGGGGGTTGGCCCACTCATATCCCACTCTACTCAGCCCGTCCCAGATCCCCTTCTTAGCCTCCGCATCCGTCACTTTGTGGACCCCACCGGCCAGTGAAATTTGGCGGCTATTCAGGATTTCCTCTCGCCTTCGATTTGTCGAACTATAGCTGACATGTTTCCTCCTTCCCTGTTTCTGGGCCTCGACAGATTAGTCTGGGGTGCCTCCGACCATGGACAGTTTACCATGACTTCTGCCTACTCATTGCTTCTGGGACACGAGTCTGCCGATCTGCTCGAGATTTGGAGGGCCATATGGTAGTGGTCGGGACCTCAGCGGGTGCGATCGTTTTTATGGTTACTAGCGAAGGATCGCTTGCTAAGTAATCAACAAAGGGTGCGTCGTCATCTCACCACTGACGGTACCTGTCCCCACTGCTCCCACGAAGAATCCTCCCTTCATGTTGTTCGGGACTGTCCGCTAGCCCGCCAAGTGTGGGCCTCCATCCAATCGGATATCATCACTTCAGCTTCGTTTGCTCTTCTCGCACGAGATTGGTTGCATTCCAATATCCTCCAGCATCGACGAGTGCAAGGCAAGGATTGGGCGCTTCTTTTTTAGCTGACCAGCTGGTTCCTTTGGATATGGAGGAACAAGGCTATTTTTGACTCAAATTTTGTGCGACCCATCTCACCTTCTTTTATTATCTTGTCTTTTGCAGATCAGGTTCAGAAGGCCTTCGTGAGGCCCAGTCTGGGCATTACCGGCTTCCGGTCTCGCCAGGAGCACCAGGTAGGGTGGTGTCGGCGGCCAGCTGGGTGGGTCAAGCTGAACATCGATGGGGCTTGTAATCCCACCCATTTCACGGCTTCGACCGGTGGACCACTCCGTGATAGTGACGGCACTTGGCAAGGCGGCTTCTCTCAGCTTATAGGGTGGTGCACTAAGGGTGAGCATTATTAAAAAAATTTCAAATTTCGGGTAATTCGGGTAATTTGGGTATTACTCGAATTATTTTTGGGCTGGGGTCGGGTAATTCCAAAAAACTTCGGGCCGACCCAATTACCCGAATTAGGTTATAAAAATACAAAATTTTAGGTTTTTTAAAAAAAATTATCAAAAAAAACAACTTCGAATAATTCGGGTAAAGCCGAACAAAATTTCGGGTAATTCGGGTCGGGTAAGCTCGAGTAAGAAAAAGTTCGGGTTCGGGCCGGGTAAGATGAAAAAAATTCGGGTAATTCGGGTCGGGCCCGAATTACCCGAATGCTTACCCCTACGGTGCACAGCGCAGTCAGCGGAGCTCTGGGCTGTCTACACAGGACTCTCCCTGACTTGGCGGTTGGGCTTTCGTCGGATTGAGTTGGAAGTGGACTCGTTGGGGGTGCACCAGCTCCTTTCTTCAATGACGTCCCGCTCTCAGTCAGACAATCCTATCGTCATGGGTATCCTGAAGCTTCTCAACCGAAACTGGTCTGTTGTTCATTGGCATGTGTACCGAGAGAGCAACAGATGCGCGGACTGGCTCGCTACCTAGGCTGGTCCTACAGACATTGGTATCACCTATTTTGATGTTACACCTACAGGGTGCCTTAATCTCTTTTTAGAGGATCTGTCGGGGCGCTGTTTCCCCCGACTTATTTAGTGTCCAGTGTACTCTTTCTCTTTATACCCAAAAAAAAGGTTAATTAAAAAAATTCAAAATTTTATAGCCTGATTTTGAAAAAATAATAATAAAATGCATAAAATTTTAAATTTATTTCAATTCTAGCTTAACATTAGTCTCATCGTTATCTATGCTAACGTGACATGTCACATGTCAACGGACTTTACTAATCAGACACGTTAGTGTCATTAAGAAGAAATTGTCTGATTAGTGAAACGACATCATTTTATAATGAAATTGAACGATGTCATTTCGATATTGGAGAAAGTTTCTTCGTAACTCTCACATCCTAAATCTCCAAATCCAAAATTTAGAAACTTAGAAGTTTCGAAAACTCAATCTAGAGTAATCATATGCGTATGATTGAGTATTGAGTTTTGCCTTATGAATAACCTAAACTCATAACATAGAGAAACCAAATGAGTGTTGGTCTTGTTTTTTGTTTCGATTCTGGATTGTGAAGTTGAGCAATAAAAAGGTGGGTCACAATACAAAAATGGAGCCAATATTAGGAAATTATTCATTGAGAATCAACGTGAAATAAGCAAAAGGAGCTTGCGACTTGCACCAGATGGTGTGAACATGCTTGCGGTGCAGGTGGGAGAACTACAAACGTCATCCAGTGGCAGTACAAGGCGACATAAATTGAAGTCTTTGTGGCTTTGTTCGCAACGCAAAAAACACTCAAAAAACACACAACCAACACAGAGAAAACCCAATCGTAGATAACTAGAAATCAGACAAAAACAACCAACGTCGATGGACATCTCGATGCAGCACACACAACGCCACATTTACTTTCCAATTTTTCAAACATCACATTGCTTCCTCTGCACCTGTGTATGGGGTTTATTAACACCCATCGCCAATGGTGTTTTGCCACTGGCAAACCAGCAGCCATTGGTGTTTTTTCCAAAATCTAACTATCAAGCAGACGCATAAAAAAAAACCAAAATCACATAAACTAGTAAAACACTTACAAAGATAACATGGGTGTGAGAGCAACAAAGAAGCTTTCTCCAAAATCCAATTGGCATCGTTTCAATTTCATTACGAAACGACATCATTTCGCTAATTAGATAACCTTCTTTTAATGACATTGACGTGTTTGATTAGTAGGGATCTGCTGACATGTGGCAGTATCACGTCAGCATAAATAATGGTGAGGTTAACTTTAGATTAGAATTGAAATAAATTGAAATTTTATGCATTTTATTACTACTTTTTAAAACTTGAGCTATAATTGAAAAATTAACTAAAATTTCGACTCTTTTTGGTAATTAACCTTGTATAGTATTACTTGTTCTTAATAATATAAATAAAAACATTATTTTTATAAAAAAAATTAATTGTAATAACAAGTAAAAATTATAAATTTTAGTAACGTTAAAAGTTACTGAACTTAGTCTGTAACATCCCGTTACCAATGTGAAGGGCATATTGGTAATTCGGATGGATCAGGTTTGGGTGCATGCATAATTTGATTTGTACATGCATTTAGCCTCTATAAATTATTGATAGATGATGATTATTGCACAAGCATATGTATGTACATACATGTATGACATTTTCCGACTTGAATTTGTAAATTGAAAAATTAAGTGAAAATGGTATACATTAGGTTTTGATCATAGATTTGGAGTGAAATTGAATCCTAGGAGTTTAAAATTGAAATTGGAGTGTAGGATTATATGTTTTATATTTTTGAGGATTTATAGGAATTTTTTCGAAATTTTTAGAGAAATGGATCCGGACCGAAGAAATGGCCTAAGGACTGGTTAATTAGATTCCGGTTCCGAAATTTATTGGCAATTGGCATGAGATAATTTAAGTTATGATTTTAGGATTTATTATCCATAGTCATTGCGAATTGGGAGAAATTTAGAATACGAATTGGATTTTTAGATCCTAAGATCTGGGCATGTGACAAATGAATTGCCAAACATGCCCTTAGCTTTTAAATCCCT
>JANZLD010000235.1:10649413-10659590 GCA_026413575.1 Erythroxylum carthagenense | reverse complement strand
ATTTTTTTGACACCCCCATATCCGTACCCGTTGGGGGTTTGACCCCCATCGGGTACCCGATACCCGACGGGTATTTTTGCTAACCCTCCATACCCGCCCTACGGGTAAAAATTTGCTCCCCATACCCGCCCTTGTTTGGGTAATTTTATCGGGTACCCATCGGGTTCGGGTACAATTGTCATCCCTATCTAATGATTGTCAGTTTACTTGAAATGATCAACTATGTCACTTACAAGGGCAAAGGGTAGTTGTTCCTGTTTTCATGTGCCATCCTATGTCCGAGACTATCCATCCATCCCGGTTCGTACTTATTAAAGTTTTGCATCTCCTGTTTCCGTTTTCGTGTGCCACCCTATGTCTGAGACCATCCATCCATCTACTAAAGTCACAAGGTAGAACACGAAAATAGGAACAGGGGATGCAAAACTTTAATAATTACGAACCAAACTAAAGTAATGATTTATATGAGGATATTAGCCATGGGCTTATGACATCATTCATTGTCTCCATCTAAATTCTAAAACAAAGGACACAGAATACTTCTACCAAAGCCTAATAGTACCATACAGATTACAAGACAAATTCAAAGCAACACCATTATAATCTAATAAGCTAATTGGCATGGTTAAGGAGCTAGATCGATCATGCAAAAATAGATACTGTTAAATCCTAAAGGGAGAACAAAAATAGGCACCAGAAAACAGCAAATAAATGTTGACCATGAAGCCAAAAGCTCCATCACTAGTAGTCAATGATCACTTGCTCAAACCAAATAATAGAGACACAACTGAAAAGCAAGTCAAGTCCTCAATCAAATGCAGTTATGGCCAGCTCCGCAAGTCCTGATTTCAAGGTAACTCACCGATTGAACCACTAAATTAGACCTCTTCTTTCATTTCTTTTGTCTCTTCCCCTCATTAAGAATTGGCTTTTCCTAGTGTTGCAGAAGTCTTCCTTGAAATCTTCTATGGCTTAACCTGTTCTCTAATAAACTGCTCCACCTGAGATATCTCCCCCTTCAAACCAGAAGCTTCTGCAAGAGTAACTTTGTTGCTGCACTGGGAAAAAGCAAACGGCTGCCCAGGTGTCCCAAGAGTGAAGTCATTTGCGATATCAGCTTCCGAGACTCCACTTCTTGATGCTCGTAGTTTCTCACTGCACAATGATGACAAATCATGGGACTAAACTAAAGATGCAGTACCACTTGAACCCACAGAGAATAAAAGTGAAGCATAATGCCAAATCAACTAGTAATCACATTACCAAACTCAATATATATATATATATATTCAAACTAATAAAATAGATACACTACCAAGGAGAGTTAAATACACAATTGAATTGTCTGTCCGGATACTTTTTTCCCTATATGCGACCATAAACTACTAATTGCTTAAGATTTTAACAACCTCACTTGGAAAATTAAGACCATTCACTACTCACCAACCTATGACATGGCAAAGCTATAGATGAATGCGATCATCGAAGAACATAGATAGCGAAGATACATACATTTCTTTCTCCAATTGCTTCCTAATGAAATCCTTAGTATGGGCTGCCACTTTGTCAGTCTTGTTACAGCAAATGAGAACTGGAATTTTCTTTTTAACTACACTTGAGTTGGATAACACGTCATAGAGGTATCTATCAAAAGCAAGTCATAAAAGATTAGAACCACATACTTGTACTGAAGTATTTATGAAAATATAAACACGATGAATGCTGAATCCAGAAATATATGTTAAAGGTTTCTGATTACTCTGTAACTGCACGCAAATTGGGTAAGAATTCCAAAGCATCAACCAAAAAGATTATGCCGGATGCTTGAGGCAAGAATTCTTCTAATTTAGGCCGAAGACGAGAATGTCCAGGAACGTCAACAAGATGGACAGGTTTCAGTTTGCCTTTCTGTCAAGAATACAAAGGAATGAACATACAAGCTTGGAGTTGGTTAATTTGATATAAAAAGTCTAGAAACTAGTAAATTCTAAAGGCCTGGCAAATTCAATATTTTTCCTATTTAATGCAACATACATCCAAATTTAATTTTAAGGATGACAAATTAGCATCGTTCACCTTAGAGCTTTCAGAATGTAGTATGAAAGTGCCCTCATTTGGCTCCATTGACGTAACAGTACCAAGGTGCGAAGATCCATCTCGAAGCTGTTGAAGGTATTAAAGAGCATGACAACATACAAATATTCTTATGCAAGTAAATGATAATCCTAAAAAGTTTATGTCATTGTCACAATCAAAGGAAAAGTTAGCATATGTCATTGTCACAATCAAAGGAAAAGTTGGCATAGAAATTCATCAAGCAAATTAATCCAATTACTGTAATCATTTAGCACTATCCCTATAGCCCAGATGTTTCCCCAGTCATCCAAGGGACATCAACTCAGAAGCCTATAAGTTATAGACCTAAGAAAAATCATAAGCAACAAGACATAAAAAATAAAAATATCAATATACTGACATATATACTAACAGAAGAAATTGAAAATTTGTGGAAACACAAAAAGAACAAAAATACAAAAGCACCCAGAACAATAGCATAACCTCCGGGGAGTGGCAAATATGTAACGCAGGCTTACTTGATAGAAAAGAACAGTCTTCCCACTTCCACTAAGGCCAGCAAGAACAATAGTATTTGATTTTGCACGCTTGAAGAACCGAACTGCAGAACATAGCAAAAGAACAGATAAGTTGGTTTCCAATTCAATTCTTTCATTAAATATAATTTGCATTCCCGAAAATATGTATAGACGCTTGAAGAATCGAACTGCAGAACATAGCAAAAGAACAGATAAATTGGTTTCCAATTCAATTCTTTCATAAAATATAATTTGCATTCCAAAGTTGCCGGAGGATAACCACTACAGATTCAAATCCAAAAATATGTATACATGTTTTCAGATTTGAATCTGCAGTGGTTATCCTCTGGCAACTTTGTCCTTGGTAACATCTTGAATCAAATCAACAATTCACATGTAACATATAACTCTTGCTGCTTCAATATACTGCAGCATGAGCATTAGTTAATTACATTCAACGTCAGGACTATGAGCAGTTGCAGGGATCAATTCCAAACAACGGAATTTCCCAATGAAAACTGTTATTGCCTATTCAATTATGCATAAAGATAATTGCCAGCCAATAAAAATTAGCAATTTGAAAGATTTTAGCATCAAGTGCCCACCTACTCAACATCAAGACACAATTATTTTTCCCTCAATTATTGCCTGAGACTTCATGTAGTTTTGCTTGCGTATTTACAAGAATGAAATTAGATTTTTATGTGAGCTCACTTTCAATATTATAGTTTCTGATGCAAGTGCGAAGCTCAATTGCATCAACCAACTAAATAAGTTGAGCAAAAATCCATCATGAAATGGAACAGCAGACGGAATGTCTATTGAATGCTACATCAATCAACATAGACAAACAAGTTTTAAAACATTCATGAAAAGGAACAGAGAGTTACTGGTTAAAAGGAAAAGAGTGGTGAAAAGCAAAACAGCAACAGCAGCATAAAGTTGAGCAGGAGCTATCTGCTGCACATATTCAGACCCTTGTTCCAGTAACTTCTGCGCTTCGTTTTTCCACTGTTCAATTCCCTCCATCAAAGATTCTGCAAAATCTAAGATCAGTGATGTCAATTGCAAGTTTATCTAGCTCAAAGAATGAGAAAGTAGATACAGACAAGGTTGAACAGTTCAATGGGAGAGGAAGTGTCCCATATCCAAAGATGATTTTCACCATGTAAATAACTTCCATTCCCTTCAATTTCCAGCCCTCAAGACTACTGTGTTTTTCTGAGAGACTACAAGAACTGGATGCTAGGGGAAACAAAAGAATCGATTAACTTTACTGGCAAAGGTTTATAATCAAACGATGATTTATCTTTGTCTACCAGGCAAAGGTTAAAATAGGAGGCCAAAATCCATTTTATACTAAAAATGTATGCTTATACTGTTACTTCACAAACCTCTAATCTAAAGTTATTAGTAACACACAAAATCCAATTATCATATTAATCAAAATCTAACAACTGACATTCAGAAATTAGGACTTACCATGCAAAGTAATATCAAATCATCTGCGATTCATTTCTTACGAATTCCAAAGTTTATGTTCATTCACCAACCCTACCAGTGGAAATCAGATTTATTCAAATCCCGCATAAACCCCGTACGACCAATTACTCTCCCAAAGCACGAATGGTAGGTTAAACTAGCCAAATCTTAACATGCCATTCTACTCATTTCCATGCTGATTACTCACGACTGTTAACTCAGACCAATTTCTACGTTTGAATCCTCTTAGATAAAATTCAAGCAGTCAATAGCTACCAGTAAAGAGACTAGCAGTGTCAAACAACAAAGGTATATTTTACCAACAAGCACCATTAAGAATAAGTTAAATGACACGCATATTGTAAGAAACTCATACATCACGACAAGCTGATAGTTAATCATGGAACTTCTAGCAATTACTTCAAAACGAATCGAATTGCCTCTATGACAAAATTCGCTTCCACTGCCACCCGAAATTCTATTTGATCAATTTCCTCCGCAATACATTCTACTCCATGAAAATCCTGGTGAGTAAATAAAAATTAGCACAAACCCACCTCAAAACAACTTCAAGCTTGGGTCAAGCGCTTCCAATGCATTACCCAGAGTCCTGTCCCTGCAAAAATTGCAGCACGAAAAGCGACTTTCAGAGTTTTTATGCACTGGACATTAAATAGTGGAAAAAGAGTATGGGTATGTCAAGGTTGTTTAGAGGAATTCTTTTTGTTCTCTTCTGGGTTGAGAGAGACAGATCGAAAGTAGCCAACTTTACCGGGTATGGACGATTTGGGTGCTGATGGCTCTAAACTATGTATGTGAATTCTGGGTGACTTTGGGTTTCGGAGAACAAATGACTAAGTGCCCTTCAACGATTTTTCACAAAAACCTGAGAACTACCTTACATGGAGGTCATCGCCAACAAGAAACGGAATAAAATATTCTTCCACCATGAGAAAGTTCTCAACTTTATACAAATTCTTAATCAATTTCCTATCTTTCAAAACATATTTGTGTTTCTATTTTTTATTGAAAGAAGACTTCAAAAACAGAGAAATAAGTTTTAAATATTTGTTTATTTTAAGTTTTTATTAATTTTATTATTGCAATACGATTTTCTAACAGGCTAATATCAATTCTATATTCTTTTAAACAATAACAATGGTATTAGTTGCATAATTTTAAGAAAAGTTAATTATAAAAAATCTTAATTTTTTCTTAATTTTTTATTATAGCTCAAAATTTTAAAAATAACAATTAAATATTCTAATTTTTAATTTTTCTTAAATATAATCTAATGTTAATGTTTCTATTAACCAAGTTTGACATGAAACGTGATTAGTGATACTTAAAAAATCTTTAAGCTGTGTTTGGTTAATAATAATAATAGAAATGAAAGTAAATATAGTTAAAAATGATAATGATTATCATTATTATAATTATAATAGTTAAATATAATTACAATATTTTAATACGAATGAATTATGTTTTAATATATTATAATTAATTAATTAATTATAATATTAATTAAAGAATACCAAATTTTATTAAATCAGAAAAAATCAAGCGATCGCTTTGTACAGTAACAGAAAAGTGTCTAAAAATTAAGAATAAATCATCCACTCTTCAATTCTTGCCGGGTTTTATTTTTCATTCTACTACATTCCTCTGCTCACCAGCATATCCTTCAATATTGCCCACGAGTGCTTCTTTATACTATCTATGGAACCTCTTAAGAAACATCCTCCCACTTCAATTACTTCCTTGTTCTTCCCTTTATATATACCCTCTCACTCTCTAATTTCCACTCAACAACAACAAAAGTCTCATCTTTCTCATCTTCTTCTTCTTTCTTTGAACTCAAATTTCTTCACTATCATTAGCTAAGCTTTAAATGGGCTCTCAGGAAGAATCTTTAACATGGAACTTATAAGACAACACCTGTTAATAGACTTCACTCCTATGAACAATACATCCATCAACAGCCTTGACAAACATAAACATACCTCCTCCCAACGTGTTAACAACAAAATCGAGACTGTGAACCAAGAGAAGAATTACAAAGGTGTTTGCTAGACATCCATGAGGCAAGTACGCGACGGAGTTTTGAAACTATGGATTGAGAACTTTGTACGGAGAGAAAGTTAGTAAGAGAAAAGAAAATGAAAAATTTTCAAACAGGAAAAAAATTGTAGTGTTTAAAGTGAGTGAGTGAAGAACAAAAGGGACCTTAACCACCATCAAAATCACTATTAGCAAGATAAAGATCAATTAAATTAGAGTTTTGGGTGAGTGCCAGAGGAGGGGAGAAGGGTAGGTTATGATTTTTTTATTGATTATTTTACTTTAATTTTATCCAAGTAAACAAGATTATTAAGTCAAATAAATAAAGGTGATGGATGAAGGAAGGAGGAAAACATACACAGCAACCATTCGTAACTTGCTATGGGACAAAATAGCTTGAACTTAGTTAGAGAGAAACGGAAATAATAGAAAGAACTAAGAACGAAGAGATCAAAACTGATTCTGAGAACTTAGCTGACCTGCCATTGTATCAACGCTCTTTTAGTTCCTTGTTTTGTTATGTTAAATTACTCAGCCGATGAGAAAGAACATTTAAGATAAACTGAAAGAAACGTTATTGGGAGAACAAAAAGTAATCTTTTCCTAGTTACTCTTCCTCATGATTGCCTTGCATCATCTTCCAGCACTAAGTTGCCAGTCACAATACAAATCCAGAAGAAAGCTTAAATCAAAAGAGGACAGCTCATACAAAGAATAAAAACAACATAAATATGAACTTTCAGTAGCTGACCATTAAATCACAACTTTAAACAAATCGGTTTACAAAGGTATACATACTTGCCCTGTGCTATGATAGAAAAGGGAAGGAAACTAACTTGTCATTGTCCTACAAGGGCATGAAATCCTGCTCAGATTTCTGATTATAGAGAAGTTTCTGCTCAGCATTCACAGGTGACTCCAGGTGATCAAACAAGATATAGAATGAAAGTCCTGTCACTACAATCTCTTTGTGAAAAAAATTGTCACAACAGTACATAAGAACTCTTGATTGGGCTTGATATTTTCAAGAATGGCAGCAACTTGAAGTTCTAAATGTGTGTTAAACCTGCTTACGCATCTCAATGTCCGGAAGTTCACTGCTTCAAGCAAATGTAAGCAATTCCTATACTGTAATGTAAAGGAACAATTTCTGGCAGCTACTTCATGATGAAGCACCTGTAAATGAAACATACAAGTTTTTGAGTGACAACACAACTTGAAAAGAAATATAAATGAGACTTGCCTATCCAGTACTGATAGCCTAGTTATCTCATTCTTCACTGGAAAGCATCTTGAAAATCTATGCCTCTTTCAACCACTTCATTCAGGGAGAGCTATTACTTTAAAAACATTTTGGGGGCCATAATGGAGATATGAATATCCCATCTCCTTAAGGAAGGACAACACGGGTCAACAACGTCATTATGGATAATATTTTCGGATCTGAACATGCAATCTTTTTAGTACAATTTGAAAGTATATAAATGTTTGATTTTGTTCTTCAACATCCAAAGTTTACTTCAATACGATCTGAATGCACTTAAGTTACTTACACAAAGTTTGAAAAGAATTAAGTAGCTAGTGTAGTTATTGAGCCAACCCAACAGTTGAACTAGATGACCTGGTAACCATACTTGGAGCAATGGAAAATGTCACATTAGTAGTCCTACGCATTGTAAAGAGTGCTATGCCAGTTGTTGAAACATAATTTTAACTAGAGAAAAATGGGACAAAAGAAGCAAATTAAAGAAAACTACAAAGTTACACAAACATAGATGAGAAGTTTTAACAATTAATTCACACATCAAAAGTACAAAACATAAGATTAATGGACTTACATTATTGATTCCCTTGATAATCTGAAACCTGAAAAACCAGGACCAAAACAAGCGAACTCTAGATCTAATTCTAGCAATGGTCATGAAGCTCAAAAGGAAGGATCTTCAACACTATCTCAACATTCTCAACTGAAACTTTCACCATTATTCTCTTGTTATCTTGCAGAAAATAGTCATCCATCCCATATGTTTAACAAAAATGGTCTAGTTTAAAAGACAATGTCTCCAAAAACACAGGAAATGAAGGGAAGGTTTCTCCTTTCTGGAAGCAAATTTATTTCATATGCCTTTGGTGAGATAACATGCTAGAAGGCACATACAACTAAAAAATGCTGGCTCAAAATTACTGTTGAGCCGTGCCTTCATATCTGTGGTCTTGTGCAGATAGCATATCAGAGACAACTTGGTGGTTCAGCTTAACATGAGAAGCCAATGGGATAAATTAAATGTAAATCCACTTGCGTATTTCAAGGGTATCAAGGACTCCAACAACTTAGCTCAGCGTAAAGCAACCAAAGATTCCAGTGTCTCGTATATATCCTCTGTTTTAGGATGTGTTTTGTCGAAAGAGTAGAACTGGTAAAATGTGTTATCAACCTCAATCCAACTGCAACCTGGTGTCTTATAAGCATTCCGTTCCTTTAACATCTTCCTCACCTTGCGGACATCATCCCATTTTCCTAGCTCGCCATACATATTGGCCAATATGCTGCCATAACCCGCATTATTTGGAACAATTTCATTCAGTTTTCCAACTGCAAATTCCGCCAACTCTGTATGACTGTGTATTTTACATCCATTAAGCAGTGAACCCCAAACCACCTCATCAGGTTCGCTTTTCATTCCCTTCACAACTTCTAAGGCTTCCTCAAACCTTCCAGCTCGACCAAGAACATCAATTAAGCACCCGTAATGCTCAATCTGAGGTTCAATCCCATACTCCTGAGTCATCATTTGGAAATAAAGACGACCTTTTTCAACTAGTCCTCCATGAATGCATGCATTCAACAAGCCAACAAAGGTAACTTCATCTGGTGTAACGTTGTCATGACATTTCATCATCTCCTCAAACACGGAAACTGCATTCTCGCTTTGTCCATGCAGTGCTAAGCAATTGATCATTGAATTCCATGACGTCAAACCTTTCTTTGAAGTCATTTCAAAAACCCTTCCGGCCTCCTTCAAGCTCCCACATTTCCCATACATGTCAACTAAAGCATTAGACACAAACGAATCAGAAACAATCCCATGCCTATAAACATAACCATGGATCGATTTTCCTAGCTGAAGCATGCCTGTATGGCCACAAGCAGAGAGTACACATACAACAGTAACAGAATTAGGCTTATTCTGAGCATGATCTGGCTCTTGAGCTAGAATTGACATATTTTTAAAAATCGAGATGGCCTCTTGAAACATTCCATTCTGTGTGCAGCCAGCAATGACAGCATTCCAGGAAGGAGTATCTCTCTCAGACATTTTTTCGAAAAGAGAAATAGCATTTCCGACCTCTCCTATCCTAGTATACCCAGAAATCATAGCAGTCCATGACACAACGTTCCTCTCAGACATTTCGTTAAACACCTTCCTTGCATCACAAATATCTGAAGGAGACCTCGAGTACGAGTCAACTAAGGCAGTTTGCACAACTGGGTGTTTGCCAAAACCCGATTTCGTAATGTGGGTATGCACCAATTTCGTAACTTGACACGATTTCAATGCATGGGGGTAGATAAAATGGTTGGGTTTATCGTGGCCGAGACGAATCATATCACGAAACAACGCCCATGCTGTATCATTATCCGGAAGAGAAGCGTATGCAGTAACCATAGCAGTATAGAGGTAGACATTGGGGGAGCAGAGATTGTCGAAAATAAAGCGAGCATAGGCGAGGTTGGAGAGCCTGAGAACGCAGAAACGAACGAGTTTGAAAGCATAGAAATGGGACTGCGAGTAGCCGAGAGTTACCAGAAAAGATTGGAGTTGTTTGAGATGGTTTAAGTGATTGCACTTTGAAAGGACTGACAAGACGTGTTTGTTGAGGGAGTTCACAAGACCAAGACGATGCATGGTGCAGTATGCTCTCTAACGGACATGGCAGAAGAAGATGCTCCTCTTACACACCCCAAATCCCCTGTCCAAGTTACCATGTCCCTACTCTGTCCAGTGGGGTGGATGCCGTCCATTTATGTGGACCCCAGT
>JANZLD010000235.1:10624605-10636757 GCA_026413575.1 Erythroxylum carthagenense | reverse complement strand
TCCTCTCCTCATGCCTCTGCCTTATTTATACACCGAATCTGTTATTCCTAACAGATTCGGTTAGCTAACAAAATATATGTATATATATTTATTTTTACTATATATGTATTCTATCACTTTGATCTGCTAGTTGGTGGCCCATGTAGCTCCCTGCACACTTTTGTTGATTTGCTTACTTTTTTTCTTCCTCCTTAGATTCCTTCTCATAATGCAGCAGATGAGTTTTACTATGTTCAAATTTGGAATAACTATTCACTTTAGTTTTATTCAATGGCTCCTAGAGTCTTCATATGCCTATTAATCAGTAATTTACTTTTTATGATAAGAAAGTGAATATCATCAACTGTGAATATTGGTACTATCATTATCATTATCATCACCATTATCATCAGCATAGTTTGTTAATCACGTCTTTTGTGGATTTATTGTTGCTTTGGGAGTTTTATGTTAAGTTCTTTCAACTAACTTGCAGATAGATACAAAAGATATCCTTTTCATATGTGGTGGAGCTTTTGTTGATCTTGAGAAGACGATTTCAGAGAGGTAATCCTTGTGATAATTTTTTTTTCACAGATGATGTATGAACAATAGTATTTGGTTTGGGGCATTCGAACTAAAAATGTAGTATACCAGACGGCAAGATTCTTCAATTGGATTTGGAGCACCTGTTCGTGCTAACATGAGAGCTGCAGGAGTAACGAGTGCATTGGTGACATCGTCTTTACTTGAATGTGTAAGAATCAGGACCCAACCTTCCAATCTTATCAGCAATTATATTTACTAGTCATTTATCCAGTTTCTTGTATTAGTGGGTGTGAAATGGGGAAGTATTTATGTGTGTAACTCTTAGTATGTCTGCAGGTTGAGAGTGCTGATCTTATTGCATATGGACTTATACCAGAGTTCATTGGGCGTTTTCCAATACTAGTTAGTTTGTCAGCTCTAACAGAGGATGAGCTTGTGCGGGTAATTCTTTCTTGCTTCTTTTTGCTTTACTTTCTATCTAATTTTGACGTAGATATAACAAGGCACATCATTTTGATCTTAGTTTAAGTTGCAGTTTGGAATCTGATGGGGGATCCTCTTAGGATGCATGAGAATAGTTCATAGAAATGCCTTCAGGGCATTTTTCATGTGACAAGTATTTCTATGAAAGGCTACATAAGACTGTTAATTTGTTTTTGCTTTCAACTAGCTTTTGCTTGAGAAGATATTCTCTCTGCAAGTCCAGTTTATTATTTTTGTTTATTTTACCTAACAAGCATTATGACTTCCTTTTTCACAAATTTAGATTATTTTAGCGCGTTTAATTTATCCCCATCCTTTTCTGGATGTGCTTATATTAGTACTTCAGATGCCTTTTCTTGCATGTGTTTGAATAAGTTTCACATCGAAATGACTAAGGAATGCTTGTTATTAGAACTTACAGTTTCCATCCTGATACACTCGACCCTTGTTTTTGTTATTAGGTCCTCAGAGAGCCAAAGAATGCTCTTGCTAAGCAGTACAAGAAATTGTTTAGCATGAACAAGGTAAGATGATCTCTCTCTCTTCACTGTCTGTAAACTCCAAAATTTGACATTTCATTCATGTGAGCCCTGTGTAATAGCCGTACAACCACTTATCCGATTTCAGGTGAAGCTTCATTTTATGGAAGGTGCGCTGAGACTAATTGCTAAAAAGGCAATGGCTAAGAATACTGGTGCCAGAGGTTTGAGAGCCCTATTGGAAAGTATTCTAACTGAAGCCATGTTTGAGGTATAAACGGCCCTGAAATTTATATGAAATATACCGGTTAAGAACAGAAAGTTTTTGATTGATATTGACAATTCCTCTTGTGTTGTTTGTATGTCTCAGATTCCAGACGTTAAAACAGGACGCGACAGGATCGATGCAGTTTTAGTTGATGAAGAGTCTGTAGGTTCTTTAAATGCTCCTGGATGTGGTGGAAAAATTCTTTGTGGTGAAGGTTCATTGGATCGATATCTTTCAAAGGAATCTGGGGTAATGTTGTAGACTTCCATATTCCCAGATCTCTCCAATTGCTTGGAGGGCAATGCACTTTATGTTTGGGATTTGGATTATAGCCCTTTTGTTGGTTTACTCTCTTATGTATGTTCGATCTCATTTATGCTAATATGATATGCCTGAATGTGTTCTGTAGGAAAATGGTGATGCAACAGACAGGGAGTTGCAGGAGGGTGAATCAGAGGTTTCATCAAGAGCCATGAGCATGTAGCATTATTACACATAACAAGTTAGGTGTTTCCAATTGTAACAAGACCACATTCTTAACTGGATGTAATCATTCCCTTGTCAAACTCAACAGGGTCTTGACAAAAAGTTGAAATCGATCAAAAGGAAATCAAATAAAAAACCAACAAAGATGTAGGATTGTCTAGTCTGAGCAAATGCATTGTACAAAACTTGTTTCTCATCTAGATTAATTGATTTTAATTTGTCAAAATTAGAACATAGCTTCATATTCTATCGATGCTTACTTGTGTCGTTGCTTAATAATTATCTTCTTCCTGAAATTTTTTCCCTTGTCAATGGTTCTGTGGTTGAAATCTTAAGGTGATGTTGGTATGATGTAATGCTTCTTTGTGATCACAGGGTCACCAATTTGAATCACAAAAACATGCTTTTTGTAAAAAATTACAAAAGAAAGGTAGCATATATTGATGGCTTTCGAGGAATTTGTAATTATTAAAAAATTGAATTGTTTAAGTCGGTTTAATCATGAAATTTTAAATTGATTGATGTTTAAATTTTATTTTTAATTTTTGATTCAATTTATTTTAATAATCTTTATTATTAAGATCTGATCAATTTATTATTTAGTCGATCAGTTTCGTAAATTAATCAATTTTTATAAATTAAAATTAATTAATTAATTTTCTTTTCATAGTTTTCAATTATATTTTAAAAATTTTAATTTTAATTTTATTTAACCTCTAATCAATTTTATAATAGTTGAATTTTTAAAATTTTAAACTTCTTACTTTACAAATATTGAGAGTGGTTGATCAGCTTCATGACTCTACTAAAATAATAAAAATTATGTCATTTTATAATTCTTTTTAAAAGATAAGGATAAGCTTTATCGGGCCATGGGCCAACCCAAAAGCTATTTAACCCTAACCTAGTTCAACTCGATTTATAAACATTCATATTTTTTTTAATTACCTAAGAAATATTTTAGAAAGGTTCTAATTATGAGAAGACATATTTAAATTATCTATAACTAAATTAATCTTTGCTCAAATTAAATAAGTCCCTTATAAAATTCAAAACCCTAACTTCAAATTTTAAATAACTGCTTACGTAAATGATTTCAAACTCGGAACCTGACTTGTGCCGAAAGGTTACGAACATCCCTACTTTCAGCATGAATAAGTCTACACTAGTAAGCTCGTAGGAGAGAGAAAATTTTGACTTTGGGTCCACACAAAAAATCTTTAGCGTAGCATCGGAGGAAGAGACTAAACCAGAAGGATCTTAAACAAAGCGTGCTTTGTTCGTAGATTGTCTGTTCAGAGAAAAAAAAGAAGACTGTCTTCTCGAAGCTTGTTGTTCTGTAGTCGAAAATGAACGGGTACGGCGCTGGCCGGAGTGAGGAAGAGGAGAAAGGTCTGCTTTGGAAGCTGCCGGAGGTGAGGCTCAAGGACTTGGGGAAGGTGGGCCCTGGTTTCGGCCTTGGCGCCGGTTGCGGCGTTGGGTTTGGTGTCGGCCTCGTCGGAGGTGGGCTGCTCTTCTTTATTTCTTATTGCTTAGTATTCCATTACTCTGAACTTGTGATAATTGAAGGTATCAAGTTTACTAATGGAAGCCAAAAGATATCAAATTTATCAACGGGCGTTTAAAAAAGATATATAAATTTCGTTGCAGGTGTAGGGATAGGTCCAGGAATTCCTGGTCTGCAGTTTGGGTTTGGGGTTGGAGCAGGTTGTGGAGTGGGTTATGGATTTGGTTATGGAGTGGGGAGAGGTGTGGCTCACGATGATAAGCGTAGGTATTCTAACATTGGCAAGTATTTTCAGGGTCCTGGCAATCTTCCTACTCGGTAAGTATTATCTTGTCAACTCTTTAATTTAGCTTCTTTGTTTGTCGAAATGAGGTTTTCAATTGCACGATTTCCTTGGATGCGTCACGTTTCAGTTAATTAAACTAAGAACTGATGAAATAGATGGCTTGGAAATTGAATATGGTCGTTATTCAAAGTTAGTGTTTGAACTATTTGTATGTTTTGGATTCTTGAATGACAGTTGTTTCTGGGTATCTTGTTCCTTGTCTCCTAGTGTCATGGTAGGAGATTTCTCTAGGCAAATTCCCTAATTGAAGTGAATAATTGAGAATAATAAGTACATATAGATTCTCTCAAGACATTGATGTTTCAAAAGTTGTTCTTATCTTCTAGCACCTTTGAGAAATTATAATATTGCCTAGATTCATGGCTAGGGTACTCTTTTTTGAATTATATTATCTCAATTCTCCTACAAGTCTCTTGTTTTGTGAGATAATGTGGCGTAATTGGTTCTTGATTTGGGTAAGCCATTAGTGTACAAGGTGCTGAGGAAATTTCCAGTAGTTTCAAGCATATCTCATATTGCTATACGTTAACCACAAACCTTGGGTAGATTTTTAACCCAGAGAAGTCTATTACAAAGGAATCCTTTCCTTAGTGGTATTAACAAAAACGTTAAAGCCCCTGTGGACATAGATAAGCATACTTAAGTAGCCAATTTGCACACTTTTTCTTTTCTCAGCACACAAATTATTGTGCCTATCAGTTCCTATTCTCGAGCTCCTTGAGTCCAAAATGATTTAATTGAGCAGGTTGTGCTGTTGCCATCTCCATCAAGATGACCAACAGCTTTGATGAAGTCTCGACTCCACCTCTACCTTTTGAAACCCTTTTTCCATCGTAGTAGCATTCAGTTTCCTCAATGTTCAGCTGCCAGTGTGTGTTTGAGTTAAAGAAAATCTCTTGTAAATGTTGTTTGCACAATTAGGAATATGATCCATCAAACCTGCTTTTACATTCTTTATTTGTCGTCAATGTTTAATTTGAACAACTGCTCATTCCTTTTTACACTGATCCAACTTTGCTCATCTTTTTACCTCTGGACTTCAATTTGCTAAAAATAGTGCATGTTTGCTTAGATCTCTGAATAATGACTCATCTTGTGTTCACAAGCTCAAACAACCAGGAATATGATTACTTAATTAACAGTTACAGAAGTTTAAATATATTGGTAAAAGTTGGAGACTTGTAAGTAACTGTAAGCACAAAAACAGCAGTTGCATAGTTGTTTCTTCTTTTATCACATTATGTTTAGAAAAATAAGCTTTAGGAGTAATTTGCTGTACAGCTGCAAAGAATTTTGTAATTTTTGACGTGTGTAAAAAGATATTATGTATTTGTCTAGTTTGTACCGCCTGTTCTGCATCTACAAAAGGAGTCTGATTTGGCCTGATTTCTCCTAACCAATACTAAAGATGGAAGTTACTAAGCTTGAGTGTTGGGGATTGAATGGTGATTATTGCAGTAACTTTTTAATGTTTTGGCTACAACTGTGAAAGAATCTGGAGCAGTAGGAACAATTAACTTAAAACTGAATGCCCGCCTTTCATGGCCAAGTAGGTCATGCAAGAGGGATATCAAGTGTCATTCTTTCTCTTTTGCTTTTGTTTGGTGATTTAAAGTCCTAGACACAATATGTATTGCCTGTAGTGTTTGTGTCCCTCTTTAATTGGCTTTATTGAAATCCTGTATGCAGACTTGCATTTTCGTGAATAATTAATGCATCTGGAAACTACTCAATATTTGCCACAGAAAAGTCTGCAAGCAAGAGTAAATATGTTCAAACGCTAACACTACATTCTGTATTACACCTATTGAATAAAGATATGATAAAAAACCTGACTTCTCATTTTACCTGCAAATGACAGTGTTAAAATCGTGTCAGACTGTAATTACTGTTTTTTATTTTTTTTTGGTGCATTGACGATGACATTAGTGAATGCCTAACTTTGTTTGGTCTTGTCAGGGATGAGATTGGTGCGCTCGTTGATGAGTTGGTTATCAATTCCAAGAAGTTAGTCAGGGCAACTTCAAGAGAAATTGAGAAGTGGAGAAGATGAGTTAAAGTCTGTTGGTTCAATGATTTACAAATTGTATTAGATGGAAGAATTTAATCAGTATATTCCAACTTGGTTCTGAAATGCCAGATATAGATCAACTTATACCGTTCTTTGTGAATCTTGAAGCATAAAAATTTATCTCGTTTCTCTGACCATTGATTTGGCGAATCCTTGGAAATGAATGTTTCCGCAGCTTTTAACTTTGACTGATTCCAATATACGTACCACGAAACATTATCCACCCATTATGTGGAAATGATGCTCAGGATGCTTAAGGTTCACCAAGCTTTCACAGGAATAACTAACTATACAACTCAGCGTTGAAATGTTCTGATACTGTGTCAGTAAACTAAACTTGAATTCCAAGTGTTGGGTAAAGGCTTAAAAATTATTCACGGTAAGTTGCGTAAAAGCTACGAGGCTGCAGCATTCGTGTGCTTTTTCCAACTGGTTTCAAAGGGACCTGATCTCCCTCAAATCCTCTGGTTCACTAACTTTGGATTAATTTTGTGTTAATTCACCTTAGTTATTCATTTACGTAGGATTTATTTATAGATGGCTGAGGTGAGTTAGCACAGGATTGGTTCAGAGTTAGTGGATCATAAATGGATAGCTGAGATGAGTTGACACAGGATTAATCCAAAATTAATAAACTAGAAGATTTGAGAATTTCACGTGAATAGATAGTTGAGATGAGTTGACATAGAATTACTAGATGAGAGGATTTGACTGGGGTTTCAAATTATCTCTATGTGATATCCCAAACGACCAATGTTATGGAGCGTGTCAGGTAGTTCAGGTTTAGCTGTGAAAGAAGCTTATGGATTCCAGGATGTATTTACCTGCAAACAAGATGATACGATCCACATAAACCATGATGGGTGGATAGGACACATCATATTATCCAAAACCTGAGCAATCCACCAGTTTCATCAACACTCCACATCAGCAGCATCATCTGCCATGTCGTCAACTCTGGCCTATAAAACCTGGATATCAGATTGCACATTTTCCCATCCAACCAATGACAACCCACGATTTCGATTCCTGGGTGGCACTTCCACAGCCACCAGCTAAAGCTTATAGTATCTCACATCTCTGCTTCTGCATGTTTCATTCTTAAACTACTTCGACACCATATAACGCAGAATCAACTTTTCAGGGCATTTTTGCAGAAAAAAGGATATGGCTTCCTTGGCAGCTTCCACCGCCGCTACCTCCCTTGGAGTATCGGAAATGCTCGGAAACCCCCTAAACATTGGCGGCGCCACCAGGTCTGCTCCTCTTCCTGCATCAAGCCCCACAGCTTTCAAGACGGTTGCTCTCTTCGGCAAGAAGGCCGCTGCTCCTAAAGTTAAGACCTCTTCGGTCTCTCCGATCAATGAGGAGCTCGCCAAGTGGTACGGTGAGTTCATATCAACCCAATATTTTTCTGGGTTTTGTGACATTCTGTTTGAGTGCTAAATTCTGGCCTAAACGTTTTATGGATGTGTTCATGTATTGGATTGTGGTTTCAGGTCCCGACAGAAGGATTTTCTTGCCGGAAGGGCTCTTGGACCGGTCTGAGATCCCAGAGTACTTGACCGGAGAAGTTCCTGGAGAGTAAGATTGCAAATTCTACTGATTTTTGTGGTGTTATATTGGACACACACTTGAAAGTATGACCTCTTGAAGTGATTCCCATGTCTAAATTATTTTTGTGAACTACAGCTATGGTTACGATCCTTTTGGGCTCAGCAAGAAGCCAGATGACTTCGCAAAGTATGGACAATTCCTCAAACTTCACTTTTTTCTTTTGTGTGTAGGAAATTTACTGAGAGTTTTAAGTCGTTTCTCACAGGTATCAAGCATTCGAGTTGATTCACGCCAGATGGGCTATGCTTGGAGCAGCTGGCTTCATCATTCCTGAAGCCTTCAACAAATTTGGTGCCAACTGTGGCCCTGAAGCTGTCTGGTTCAAGGTTTCTGCTTTTTACTTCTTCAATTGCTACAGCTTTTGGATTAGAAGTTTTCGCTAATAGTCTTGATTCAAAACTGCATATAGTTTCACTAATTATTTCTGTTGTTAACGTAATGGTTGCAGACAGGAGCTTTGCTTCTGGATGGGAACACATTGAACTACTTTGGGAAGCCCATCCCCATCAATCTAATTTTTGCTGTCATCGCCGAGGTTGTCCTTGTTGGTGGTGCTGAATACTACAGAATCACCAATGGCTTGGTATTATTCCTCGACCTTAATTTAAACCTTCCTTCTATTCCACACTTCTTGTTCTGTATACATAAATCTTAAGAAAATTTTACTTTCTATACATGCATAAGAACATCTGTGAGCAAGAGTTAAAGATTCTGTCTCAAACGAAATGATGTTGCATTACCATGGTTGTATGGATGTTGGCTTTCAGGTTGTCCAAAATGCTAGTAAAACCTGATACCATAAAGAGATAAAATAGTTTTGCATTCCATGTTTGTAGGATTTCGAAGACAAACTCCATCCAGGTGGTCCTTTTGATCCGTTGGGACTGGCTAATGATCCAGACCAGGCTGCAATTCTGAAGGTGAAGGAGATCAAGAATGGTAGACTGGCAATGTTTGCAATGCTTGGTTTCTTCCTCCAAGCTTATGTCACCGGTGAAGGTCCTGTTGAGAATTTGGCAAAGCACCTCAGTGATCCTTTTGGCAACAACTTACTTACTGTCCTTGCTGGTTCTGCTGAGCGAGCTCCCACCCTGTAATTTTATCTCTAGTACTTTCAGCTTCTCGAACATGATCTAATGCAATGTGAGAATATCATTGTCAGGACATCTCAAGGAAGTTGTGAAACTATATATCCATCCTTGCACTTGAAATCTCAATCTCATTCTTCAACAAGAACATAAAACATGTTAGTTCCTCTAGTTAAGTCATATAATTCTGGCTTAGGAGGACAGGTTGCAGAAGTTGTTGGCTAGTTTGATTGTGGCCGCATTGCCTTAAAACATAGTTCAATGCTAGTCATTGCTTTGGGTTGGTGTCCTAAAATATGATCATTTCTTTGTCCTGAGTGCACTTCCTGATGGAAAGGTCGTCCTAATATATCAATTAATTGGGAAAAACAACAAAAATGAAAAAACCTCTATCTCAAGGCTTAATGACAATGACAATACATCAGTTCGTGGAGCAAACGGCAAAGCACCTGAAACCCAGTTTATTTATCATATCATGTCTTTTTTTTAATTTAATTTTTCATGTTATGACTTTGAAGGCTAATTATAATCTAATGTTCTAGGAGAACAAGAAACCTAATTTTCGTCGTTACTAACCTCATAGAACGATTAGATTAAGAATAAACAAAAGTAAAGAATAAAAGAAAAGTTTAACTCTAATGTATAAAAGATGGAGGAAAATATGAATCAAGAAGTTGAAACTCCAAAAATGGGGTGCCAGGTAGCCCTTTACAAAGCTTTTATCATCCTCTTCTCCCTCTTTATTTTTATGCTTCATGAGCTTCATAGTTCAGTGTCTACTTCTCTTACATCCTTAGAACCAATCTGTTCCATGGAAGAATCTTCTTTTCTACTCCAGTTCAAGAACTCTTTATCCATTAAGAAACAGCCATCAACCTGTGCAAACCCTTATGCCAAAACTTTAGCTTGGAAAGAGGGTACTAATTGCTGCTCATGGCTTGGAGTTTCGTGCAATAACTTGACAGGCCATGTAATAGGTCTGGATCTCAGTTGCAGTTGGCTTCGAGGCACCATAAGTTCCAACAGTAGTCTTTTCCAGCTTCCCTATCTCCAGAGCCATAATTTAGCTTTGAATGACTTTGACGACTCCCCGATTGTGCCCGAGCTTGGCCAACTTGTTAGCTTGACTCATCTTAACCTCTCTTTGACATCGTTTTCCGGGGATGTTCCCTTTGAATTCTCTTACCTTTCCAAGTTGGTTTCGCTTGATCTTTCAGGAAATTATTTACTTAGGATTGAAGGGTCGACAATGGAAAACCTGGTTCAGAATCTTACCGAGTTGAGAGAACTGTTCCTTGACGAAGTGGACCTGTCAACGACTTATCCCAGTTCTTTCAACAACTTGTCTCTGTCCTTGACTTCTGTGAGTCTTGTTTATTGTGGACTAAAAGGAGATTTCCCTACCAACGTATTTAGCAGACCAAACCTCCAAATTCTGATATTGGCAGAGTACTTAGGTGGTCTTACTGCTCATTTCCCAGAATCAAACTGGAACAGCCCCTTAGAAGTTCTGGTCATGTCTGGAACATCTTTCACAGGACCATTACCTGAGTCAATTGGCAATTTGAAATCCTTGAGGACATTGGATCTCCTTAATTGCAACTTCACAGGACCTCTTCCAACATCTCTTGGAAACTTGACACAACTTACACATTTGACCGCCCCAGGTAATTCCTTCCAGGGGCAAATTCCAGAGTCAATTTCAAACCTTGTGTTTCTCCAAGTCATTGATCTTTCAGGCAACAAACTCTCTGGTCAGATTCCGAATGTCTTCCTCAATTCACAACTCTGTTCCCTGGACTTCTCAGATAATCAATTGACGGGTCCAATCCCATCTCAGGCAGGAGAACTTCCAAGTCTAACCTATATATTCTTGCAACTCAATTCTCTCAATGGGACAATACCATCTTGGTTGTTTACTCTACCATCACTAGCACAGCTAGACCTCAGCTTTAACCAGCTCAGTGGCCGTGTTGATGAATTTGAAAGCCCTTCACCGAGCCTTAGCTACATTGGTTTGAGCTCCAACAATTTAGATGGACCAATTCCAAGTTCATTATTTCAACTGACAAATCTTGCTGTAGTCACCCTTTCATCAAATACTTTAATCACAGAGTTGGCCTTGTTTACAAATCTGAAAAGGCTCTCATATCTCGATCTTTCTCATAATATTGTATCGCTGGAATCGGTTGAGGAGGCTATATGGCCTTCTATATGGTCAATGAGATTGTCCTCTTGCAATATCAGTGGTGAATTGCCAGTTTTCCTGACGAATCTCCACACTAGCCTCCAAGTTTTAGATCTGTCCAACAACAGTATTTATGGCGGCATTCCAAACTGGATAGGAAATTTCTCCTGGACTTTTCTGGATCTTTCGTATAACCTGCTTGAAGGACCCCTTTTCGTTCCGCCCCTTTATATCAAAAATTCCATCTTTTCAGTATCAAACAATAAATTATCAGGTCCTGTTCCTCTCACTTTATGCAATTATGACTATATCAAGATGTTAGACTTGTCAGGCAGCAATTTTAGTGGGGAAATTCCTCCATGCTTAGCAAGCTTCAGCTATCTCTCAGATTTGAATCTTAAGATGAATAACTTTCACGGGTCCTTCTCTGCAACATTTGGAGGGGAAAATATGTTGAGAAGCTTAAACCTGAATGGAAATCAGCTTGAGGGGTCTATTCCACAATCTTTCGTCAACTGTCAGGATCTGCAAGTACTTGATCTTGGCAACAACAAGATGAACGGCACTTTCCCATTTTGGTTGCAAAGTCTTCCTAATTTAAAGGTTCTTGTTTTGAGATCCAACCTATTCGAGGGTCCAATACCAGAGTTCACATCTGAATCTGTTTTCCCTAGTCTGCAAGTCCTGGACCTTTCAAACAATGAGTTCACAGGGAATTTGCCATCAAGTCTGTTTGCTAATCTGAACTCTATGAGAAGTGCAAGTACAAAACCAACCCTGCTCTATATTGGCGATGACTATTATCAAGATTCTGTGACATTGACAGTGAAAGGACGTAAAGTTCTTATCACAAACATTCTTGAAACTTTCACTGCCATAGACCTGTCAGAAAACATGTTCCAGGGAGATATTCCAGGAATCGTAGGAGATCTAATTTCTGTGTTGGCACTTGTTAGAATGTGACTTGATTTAGTGCTATTGAAAAGTTTAAATTGTATTGTAATGTAGTAGGTATATATTACTTGTAGTAGGAGTAAATCATCATGTACTGTCAAGTCCAAGCATCATTGTATTTTTGAATTTGAAGCAAACAT
>JANZLD010000235.1:10334381-10346870 GCA_026413575.1 Erythroxylum carthagenense | reverse complement strand
TTTTAAGAGGGGGAGAAATGTTGGACCCCGAACTTTTGATGATAATTAGAAATATTAAAATGAATATTAATGAGAAAAAAATTGGTGAGACAATTTATGAATTTAAGAAAATTTGCTGAAATTAAAAAAAAATTATACCGAATTTTTCGTTTGGATAGTTTAGGTTTCCAACGCGACGCTTTGCTCTGTTCTTTATTTCCGGATGTCGGATTTGTTTGCTTTGGTTCGATCTGTTTCATATCGCTTATTCGATTCGTTTCGCTATTTTCGCTTCCATTTTTATCTCCGCTGTGTACTTTGTTTCTGTCTTTTGTTATTCGTTTTAGCTTCTGCCACTTCGTTTTCGTTTCCGTCTTTCCGCTTTTCGGTTGGGACCCGGTTCCCGAATCGGGTCCCAACATATTCTCTCTTAGAAATCTCTCCGTACACCTACATTGACCCTTATGACATTCCACCAAGCCAATTATCACCTAACCACCAAATAGAAGCTTTTATGTTTCATGATTATGTGAATAAAACTTGGTGTGATTGGATGAAGACAATAGAGGATGGATACTTTGGTTTGTTGAAGGTTTTTAAAGTTGAAATCTTGCAACTGAGCTCCAAAACTCTTTGTGGTAATATTAAAAAACTTTTTAAATAAAACTATGGAGTTCATTGCTTGATTGTTCATGGGCATGATGTTGATTATGGTGGAGTCATATCCTATTACTCTTTAAGGATGAAGGAAAGTCCTCCCAATAATGGGAGAATGATGGAAGACCAAAATGATCAACAAGATTCAGCCTTTGAAGAGGGAGAGGATGATGGAGGACCATTACACAAAGCCTTGGAAGATGTGTCTAATATGGGCTTTGGAGCCCAAGAAGAAGAAGAACCAGCCAAAGAGGATAAAGAGTTAGAAGAAGTTGGCCTCAACATTCTCCTACAATACCAAGTTTTATGGAAACCTTTTGGAGACTCTAAAGCCTTGGTCCAAGTTGATGATCTTGAAGCCCAAATGGAGCCTATAGGGGAGAAGGCTCTCGGCCAAAATCAAGTCACGTGTTGTCCTATAACTTGACTTGGCCAAGAGAAGGTATAATATTTCAACCTATGGTATGTTTTCAATAAGAGCAATTCATTGCTCATAAGTTTCCTATTTAATGTGTTTAGTTCTTATTTAGTGTGTTTAAATTCCTATCTTTAATTTTCCACATTACTACATATATAGTGGACAATTATGGACAGTTTTTTTTTTTTTTTGTTATGAATGTTTCATTAAGAGTCCATATTAGGAGGTGAGAAACCGAATCATGTAGTTCTCTACTTTCCTCTTAGCTAAGTTTCCTATTTAAGTCATGTTTGTTTCCTTTTGAAGGAGAATTTTTATGAATGAAAAATCTTGAGTATTATTCTCCAAATTAGAGTCAATTTGTTCTAGGGTTATCTATTTACCGAAAATAGAAAGGGTTTGTTAGTTTTCCAAAAACTTCCACTCGTTTTCTTTACTTTTCTTCTTCATTTCCCGAAACCGTATCATTCCTGACTAGTTTCACCATCTCATCTCTAACTTTTTCCCAACACATCAAAATACAAAACTTTCTCATCATCAAAGTTGTAGCTGACTTCTTTCTCTACAATTTTGCTTTTAGAACCATTCCCAAATTCTTTGTAGTTTGCCCGCAAATGACAATGCAATCCACTACTAATTCCTAATCCGAGAAACATTATCATTCCTGACTAGCTTCACCATCTCGTCCATAACTTTTCACACAACTATCAAAATTTAAAACTTCCTTCACCAAAGTTGTAGTCCACGTCCCATTCTACAATTTTGCTTCAAAAATCACATCCAAATTCCAAGTAATTTGTCCAGAATTTGCCTTACATTCTGCCTGTTCGTTTATATTCGAAAAATTCTAATTTTTACAAAACTTCAACCATCATACCTAAACACTATAACCAGCACTTCCAACCACCTTAGACCACCACACTCCATCACTAGTAGTCAAGCTGCTGTGTCGTAGTATAATCTCCTTTGGAAGAATCGTCTAAATCCAAAAGTCTCAATAATCACTTGGCTTGTGATGAAAAACATGTTACAAACCAAATCAAGATGGTTTGCACCTAGACAGAAGAAGAAAATGGAGATCATTTACTCTTCTCTTGTAGCTACTCAAAATCCATTTGAAATAGAATCCAAGTTATGTTAGATGCTGTAACATACAAATACGACTGGGAGGCAAATTTGAGCAAGTGATTAATCTCTCCAGTCCGGGGAAAGAGATTGACTTCCTAAACAAAGTGGCTTTCTCCTCTACCATCTATGCAATTTAGAAAGAGCGTAACTGCAGAATTTACAAGCAAGTCGAAGAAGATAACCACTTGCTCGCTGACAAAATATTGAATTAGATAAGGACTTAGTAACTTCTCTCCATCAGAATGAAGAGTATAAGGAACCTATGATCAACACACCGCACCCCCATTTCAACTGAGCCGTTTTTTTTAACTCATTCGATTAGTATGTGACGTAGTTTCCTTGTTTTTGTAAAAAGCTATGATGCTTATAACTCGACAACATTGTGATGTGGTCTTAGCTTTTGCTGTCGTCAAGAAACATTCTATCATTTTTTTTTAAAAAAAAAAAGAAGCTAGAGTTATTTCTACTGATTTGTATATAAATAAATGATATTATAGAAATACAAATACAAATATTATTATTTTAAATTTCATTTTAGATTCAATCTTAGTTTAAATTATTAGATTATTACTAATTTATTATATACCAGTACATTTTTATTTCAATAAAATATTTTATTTTATTTTATTTTTTTCTTTTTTTATAATATTTTTATTTATTATATACCAATTTTATAATTATATCATACCGATCGAATCTTTACATCTTAAATTTTTTCTTTAATCGATTCGATAATTAATCCAGTTTTAAAAAGTTTGCCGGGAGCCTAATGACTCATGCTGTTACTTTCCAAGCAAACCAAATAGGGAAATCCAGTAGAGAAGTAGCTGGGACACTACCTACCTAGTGAAGGGAAGGGATGATCAAAGTTAATGTGGATGAAAGTTTTCGTATGCCTCCAAAGTCCACAGTTTTGGGAGATCTCCTTATAGAATGCTAATGATGTCTGGTTTGTGGAATTTTCTATGAACATTGCTATCAGATCGAGTTAACAAAATTTGGGATCATGGCCGTCGAATCTGATTCAAGTCAAGCGGTTAATCTTATCAGAAATAATCATTCAAAATATCATTTGTACGGAGCAATGGTTGATGATATCTCATATCTATATATTTTCAACTCTTCATCATTCAACGTAATTGGGACAAGTTAATTCAGGAATAGTTTAAGATTTAAATGACATAAAATTAATTAAAATTAAAAATTTTAAAAATTTAAAGTTTAATTAAAAAAAGAGATTGTTAAATAAAAATTAATCGTTTATTTTAATTTATAAAAATTATTAATTTATTAATAAATTGATCAATTTTTTAATAAATTGATAAACTAACAATTAATTAATAAGATGATAAGTTTTTAACATAAAAAATTATTAAATTAAATCAAATTGAAAAATAAAAAATAAAAAATTATTCGGTTTATTATTAAACCACCACCAGTTCAATTTTTTTTCATATATAATGAAATATAATAAAGAGTTAAATTTATTGTCTATATTTTTGTAAATTGTAATACTAGTTCTTCTAAATACATTGATTAGTAAATCTCCTGTAAAATATTTAATAATAATCATAATATAATAGGTTTCGTTAATTCCCTACTCGATGTTGGATTTACTAAAGTAAGAGTGTACATATGATACGATATGATATGTTAGAGTGTACATATGATATGTTGTTCATGTCATGTCAAGTCTAATATGCAGTCTCATGATGCTTTCCTAGTCCTAAAGTCTAGGAAGATGTAATGCCAATCAGTGATATCTAATAATTGAGCAAGAGGTAAGCAATCCGTTATCTGAACATGGATTTCCTGTGTCGATCCATAAAAAAGCTTTTCCTGAATCATCTATGCACAGGTCGCATGATCAGAGCTAGAGATGGGATATCACTGAAAGTTGAAGCAGTGAAGTTGAGTTTCCTGAAGATAAATGAAGAGGAAAGTCTCCAAGTTGCATAATTCCAAAGGGTTTGTTTTTGAAGGCTGACACGGTCAGTTGGTGTGCATCATGTCAGGAGTCCTGTTGTGGTAAGGAAGGCAACTAACCTGAGAGTTAAACTAATATAATGTGCGAGGATGTAGGAGATATCTAGAGTTTGTTGTGGATTGTGAGAGTTGAATGAGAAAAACTTCATCTCCCAGATTTTGCTCTGAAATTATATTTACACAGAGATATTTTCATATGCCAATTTAGATAGACTTAAACCTTATACAATATTCGTTTAGATAGTGATAAAAATTAAACTTTTTACTCTTCCTAACTTGTTCAGCTTTTTGACGTAAAGTAGATCTTTAATCAGCAACTGCATCCATTAGTTGCGTAAGTGTAGTCTACCACTCGAGTTTTACAGTATTACTCTACGGGCTGTGGAGCATATAAATAGATAAGGGATCATTTTTACATTGTTATTCTACTCTTTTGGGAAGCAGAATGTTGTTCCCCAAGCTTCACTTTCTTACAATCTTGTTAACCCTTTGTTTCTTGTCACCTTCTTTTGCCGGCAAAAAGGTAAACAATGTACCACCTGAATTCTACAGGTTTTTTTTCTGATCAGATGTCATAACATCTGTTTCTGATGTTTAATTCCCATGTTCTTTTCGTTGTCAAAAGTCGTATATAGTGTACTTGGGAGCTCATGAACACAGTCGTTATGGTAGACAAGTGTCAGAGGCTCATCAGGATAAAGCAACGAACTTTCACTATGAGTTTCTTGGATCCTTCTTAGGAAGGTATGGTTAGAATCAAGCTTTTCTACATCACTTTATAGTCTACTTTACGTTAAACCGACGATTTATGAATATTTTTGCAGTACCGACAAGGCTAAGGAAGCAATCATCTACTCATATAACAAGCACATCAATGGCTTCTCTGCTCGCTTGGAAGAGAAAGAGGCTGCTCAAATTGCAAGTACGAGCATGCACGCCATATGTGTTTTCTTTATTCGGTTTGCTTTTATTATTTTTTGTAAATTTCTTTGGGTTTTGAAATGTCACTGCAGAGCATCCAGATGTTGTGTCAGTGTTCCCGAGCCAGTTGAGGAAGCTACATACAACACGTTCTTGGCAATTTATGATGCAGGAAAAGAATAATGGTGTTACCTACCCCAGAAGTCTCATGAGTAAAGCCAGATACGGTGAAGACGTCATCATAGCCAACCTTGACAGTGGTAAATAACTGTCTTCAGAGTTCATTGATATGATATTTTTTAGAAGTACAGCTGAATTGGTTTTCTTTTTGTTTCTTTCCTGTCAGGTGTATGGCCTGAATCAAAGAGTTTCTGCGATGAAGGTTATGGGCCAATACCATCAAGATGGTATGGAGGATGTCAGAATAACACCAAAGTTGGAGTCCCATGCAACAAGTATAGAATGAAACCTCACTTGTCATAGTCCAATATATAAATGTAACCAATAGTTCTCATGCTAAATATCTGTTGACCTACTCTTTTACAGAAAGCTTATCGGTGCAAAATTTTACCCCAGAGGCTATGAAGCTGCTACAGGCCACCCTATCCCCTCTGAAATGAGATCTCCTCGTGACTTTAATGGTCATGGAACTCATACATTGTCAACTGCAGGTGGAAATTTTGTCCCGGGAGTGAACATAATGGGACTAGGCAATGGAACGGCCAAAGGTGGCTCTCCAAAGGCTAGAGTTGCTGCATACAAAGTGTGCTGGCTACCAAACGACTGTTATGATGACGACATTTTGCAGGGCTTGGAAGATGCCATATATGATGGTGTTGATATTATTTCTGTGTCCCTTGGCGGGATCCCAGGCGACTACTTCAATAACGGTATCGCCATCGGTGCGTTTCACGCAGTTAAGAACGGTGTTGTTGTGGTGGCCTCTGCCGGAAATAGTGGTCCAGAGCTTAAAACTGTCGATAATGGTGCACCCTGGATCATAACTGTTGGAGCTAGTACCGAGGACCGTGACTTCGTGAGTGTTGCTCAACTTGGAGATGGGAAACGACTAAAGGTTAGTACTTTCTTAATTGTTTCTGCTTAAATTTGACAATGTATTGTCCTGACAAATCATTTGGTCCCTGTTCTTCATGGATAATAGGGAGTTTCTGTTACTGATAAGCGCATAGATAACAAAAAACTCTATCCACTCATTACTGGCTTACAGGCCAAAGCTGCCAACGCTTCTGCCTTGGACGCGTAAGTTATAATTTATGTCACAGCTTCTGGTTGGTTTGTTCGCTTATACCCGTGTAAGCTTAAGCTTAAATTTCTATTAATTGGAAGCTGCCAATGCCATGCAGTTTCCTTTGTCTACCGGGAACATTGGATCATGAGAAGGTAAGGGGTAAAATCACAGTATGCCTGAGGGGTCAATCAGCTAGGGTATTGAAGGGTTATGTATCAGCAGAAGCAGGTGCAGTAGGAATGATTCTCTGCAACGACGAGACTAGTGGTAACGAAATCATTGCTGATGCCCATTTCCTCCCGGCGACTCATGTTAGTTACGAAGATGGTGAAGTTATCTTTGCTTACGTGAATAATACCAAGTATTATACCTCTCTCTGTCCATTTCTTACTCTTTTATCATTGTTCCAGTAATTCTTATGCTACTCCATTAATTTATTAGGAATCCTGCTGGATTTGTTTATCCTCCTGAAACAAAGTATAATGATACAAATGCTCCTTTCATGGCTGCATTCTCTTCTAGAGGTCCTAGTCATATCACTCCAGATATTCTCAAGGTTCGCCATTTAATGTTTCTTTTGGTCATCATAAACTTATATACTTGCAGATTTGCAGTATAAAAATTTTAGACTAATTAATTTAAATTCTTGCAGCCTGATGTTACTGCACCGGGAGTGGCTATCTTAGCAGCATACAGTGAAGCAGCAAGTGTTACAGGAATTGATGAAGACAATCGCGTGCTTGCTTACAACGTAGACTCAGGAACATCCATGTCCTGTCCTCACGTTTCTGGTGTTGTTGGCCTTCTCAAAACACTCCACCCTGACTGGAGTCCATCTGCAATTCGATCTGCGATCATGACATCTGGTAAGATCTACGTTACACCTCTTTCTCTTTCAATTAAAACCAACGATCTCCCTGCAGTCTGACATGTTCTGGTACACCTCCAAACGCAGCAAGAGTAATAGACAACAGAGGTCGCCCCATGCTTGATGGTGCTAACTTCCAGGAGGCAACTCCGTTCGCCCGCGGTTCAGGACACATTAGACCGAACCGTGCCATGGATCCAGGCTTGGTTTATGACATGGGCATTGATGATTACGTTCACTTTCTTTGTGCCATTGGCTATGATAACAACAAGCTCCAACCATTCAGTGAAGGTCCTCGTCCGTACAAATGTTCTGGATCAGAGAGCCTTTTAGACTTCAACTATCCTTCATTCACTGTAACAGAACTCTCCGGCAAGGTCATTATGAGTAGGAGGGTGACGAATGTTGGAAAACCTGGAACCTACGTTGCGAAGATTGTCGAACCACATGGATTTTCAGTCAAAGTGGAGCCTAGTAGCTTGACGTTTGAGAGAATTGGCGAGGAGTTGAGCTTCAAGCTGACATTGGAACCCAAATGCAAGGCTCTACCCATACAATACAAGTTTGGAGAGCTTCAGTGGACAGATGGTTGTCATCATGTTAGCAGCCCAATCGTTGTTAAAGGCATCACTCGTAAAAATTAATAATTAATTCATTGTTTCTAGGTCTTCGGTAGTTAATTTAGTTGTCTAACCTTCTATTGTTCTCTGGGGTTAAGTTAAACATTTTAGAGAAATTAAAAATTAATTTGTAGCCAGTGAATATTTTATGATCTAATAATAAAACATAAAAAATCAAGACTATATTATAAAAATTCAAAATTTCAGATATCATAAGTATATTCAATTCCGCCACGCTACCTGGGTGGGGGAGGTGTATGCTATTCTATTTTTGCTGTTTTAAGTTATCTCATTTACATATTTATATAGGTCTCATATAAATATGTGGAAAAGATAAGTTAGAATAGCATTGGAACAGTAAAAATAGAACAGGTAATCTAATCTCGAACCTCGGGGCTACAGAACTTTTATGTTTTATTCATGACCATTCAATCATTAAACTTATGAGCTTTGATCCTCTTCTTTCTTCAATCCCCACCCAGCTGCATGCTCATCAAGCATGGTCTCAACTTCAAAAAATGCATCTATCACTAAAAGAAATGCCTTAAAAATTGGCGTTCCTCATCCTCTGAACCCACCTCTTAACCTGTTGAAGACCTTCGTGTGCATAACTGGAAATCATTTCCTTTTCTTCAGTTACTGTGTCAGTCTTACAAGCAAACTTCAACGAGTTTTGTAACAGAATTTATGACCCTCCAAATCCCGGTCCTAAGTAACTTTCACCACAAGAAAATAATGAAATTGCTTCAGAAAAATAACGACGGAATACAAACCCTCATTGTTTACCGACGAAAAGCATAACTACGTCGGTAATTGTGTCCAGAAAATTTAATTTTAGCGGCAGATTAATACCGTATGCAAAACGGAACAATATAATTGCCATTGCTGATGGAATTAACATTTACATCGGTAATATTGACCGGAAAATTTAGTTTATCAACAGGAATAATACCATCAGAAAAGAAGAGCGGCAATCAAACGCTGGTTAATGTATTTTGATGTTACCGGAAATTAACGACGGTATATTCTATCGGTAAATTGAAAAACCTGTACGACGTTGTGTGCTTGCGACTAAACGTTATTAAGTTCATGAAAACGACGTCGTTTGTTTTAACAACAAATGACGTCGTTTTGATAACATTATAAGCTCCCAAATGTCCTCGCCTCCCACCGTCGACTCTCCTTCTCTATTCTTCTCCTCCTTGCTGCATCTACGTCTTCTCCTCCGGTGAGTCGTCATCCGTCGTCGTTGGCCTGGTGGAACGGTGGTGGTGTGTCGGAAGGGGTAGGCACTGTTGTTGTTTGCTTTTTTTTTTCCTTCCCACCCCCACCCATATGTGTGTATGCCGTTAATAATGTCAAATTTTTTGTGTTTGATTGAGTTATTTGTTTAGTATGTTTGAGTGTTTTGTGAATGGGTAACAACATTTTAGGTTGATATGTTAGTGTTAAGGTTAAGTTCTCAAATTTCTTGATGAAGTTGGGATGATTTGTTGATGCATATGAGGTGTTTGATGAAATGCTTCATATGCATTTTAGTTAATTTGTGAAGATGGAGTTCCTTTTTTTATTTCTAATTTTTGTTAATTTGTTAAGTAGAAATATGAATCAATTTCTAATATTTGTACTTACTTTATTTATATCATTAATTTATTTAAAAGCAATAGTAAGACTTATAATAATCATGAACTAGTGAGAAAATGTCTTAGATCTTTATCAAAGGTTTAAGTATATTGTCATTGGAAGAGTTAGTTAGATCACTCATTACCTATAATATGTATATGAATGAATTGTATGAAGATGAATTCGCTCCAAATATAAAATGGATGGTGTTTAATACCTTTAGGATGAGAAAATTTATAATGATGATAATTTCATAAGTGAAACTAATAAGGATGATATAAAGGTCATCACAAAAATTCAAGAAGTTCGTAAAGAAGAAAAGCAAAAAATAATTAAGGAAGAAAAAGAAAACACTTAACTAAGGTCACATAGGATGACGCTATTAGTTAAAAAAGTGAAGAATTTGAAAATATGAAGACAAGTACATTTTTTATGGCTAATAATTTCAAGGCTTTCTTTTCCTCAAAATTTGATGATGATAATGATAATTGTAATATTGAGTATACTTATATATTGAGTTAGTTGAATGGATGAATGTCTAGAGGTCATAAGATTAAAAAGGAAGAAATTTTCTTTCAAGCATAAAGAAATTTTAAAGCTTTTAGGTACATGTATGAATGAAAATTAACAAAATTATGACATACATGATATGATAGAATCTAAGGGTGTAGTTATTGAAAATGATAATGAGTATGATTTTTTGCATGAGAAAGAGACATTGAATAAGGAGATCAATATTCTCAAAGAATCATTGTCAAGAATTACTATAAATAGTTTTAAATTTTAAATAGCATACTTAGAGCCTAAGATAATTTTTCTAAAGACAAAATATGTTTATAATTATGAGCCACTACCTTAGTTATCACATGGTTATATAACATTCGATATGAAAACTTAAATGCTCATACATTATCTTCTAGGTATGAAAGAAAAGATTTTGCACTTTTATATATAGTTTACATTCTAAACTTAGAAAACAATGTTCAAAAGCCAAAAATAGGTATAGCTTTCATGCAAGATCCTACCAAAAGAGCATGCAATATTCTTTTTATTCATATAATCCTCTTTATCATCAAAATGACATGATACAAGCTTATTATCATCCTAGACCCTATAAGAAAAAAAAAAAGAATGACATTTGCTCAAACATCATCATAGGTCAGATTTTATAAAAAGAAGCATGTAATATGTTAAATCTTTTGTTAAGACTCATTGTCACATAATGAGAGCTCCTAATTTCTCAAATTTTGAAAAGAGAACTTTTTACCTCCTACAAATAACTAAAGAAGGCCTGAAAATGTATATAGATCATAATTTTGTAAGTATTGATCACATCACACTAACACTTTCAATTGCCATCAAATGAAATGTTATTTTTGTGGTGATTATGGACATATACATAGAAAATACTTTTTGAAAGGATGTGTGTTAAATAGAGTTAAAAGAATATGAGTGGGATAAAGGTTTAGGAACTAACTCCTAAAGACCCAAGTTTATATGAGTACCTAGACCCTTCGATATCTTTTCCTTGCAGATCAATATCAAGTGGCATGAAATGAATACCAATAGTTGGGATTACCTCTATGGATATAAAATGAGAAACATTAATGGTATCTCCAATAATTAGTTTGAAAAGAAAATTAGTAAGAGCCCTCATATGAGTAAAGTAAGGAAATTAGTGATACTAAAACCTAATCTTTCATGATGCATTGATTACGGAGAGCATATATTAGATATTGCTTTAATATAAGACTGAAATGATGATGTGATTCACGTGGTGAAGAATGAAGGGAGTTGTTCTTTTGGATTGCCACTACAAGAAAATAATAACCGGCTTAACTAACAACTTTACTGAGTGCAATTCATAAGAGCATAGCAGAGATGGGAGCAACACAACGAATAAATACCATATTGGAATGTCTTAGTAAAATGTAAAGATTATCTATACATACATACATAGATATATGAGCTACAATTTTAATTGTTCTTTGCTAAAAATTTATCGTGTATTCTAAACTATGTGCAAGCGGATGTAATATATGATTTTTTTAATATATCTCGCTTTATAAATTGTTAACAATTTTGTTCTTAGTTGTAGGAACTCATTTGTTGGCAGTATTTATTTTCTGAACAAGATTGAAGAGAAGCTTTAGCAAGTATGGAAATGACCTTACTTTCCTTTTTTTTTTGTTTGACTATGTGAACAATGACTTTGCACATAATTTAATCGAAATTGTTTCAATTTCTATATTATTCATTGTAGCTTTGTCATCATTTTCTTTAACGTACTTCGGGAAGATCCTTCTACGTGTCAGTTGAGGTCAGTGAATATCTTTTCGACTACGGTTGTTTGCACTTGGTTTAATTTGGGTATTTGTTTGTGGTTTATACTTTATATGGCTTATTCAATTTGCCTTGCACGAACTGAAACTTGTTTGTGGTATGAACTTCGGTTTATCAATGTATTAATATAGGATAAGTTTGACTTATATTATTATTGACAATCTGTTATTTTATTGACACTCTTTGATATGATTATGTTCTGCTTACTTTTCATGTGCGAATTTTTACATGGTTGTTTTTTTAATTGTATATGTTAAACTGATTTATTAATTTAAGTATATCATATTCTTATGGAATCAAACAAAATAATTATATCATTGTGATTTATCGATGTTGGACTAATGGTGGTTGACAAATTAAATCCCACTTATCGATGTTGGGAGTATTATTGTGCAAATCAAGATGGGCAAGTGATTAATCATTGAGGATTTAAGATGAAAGCTTCCTTATAAGTGCAAGAGACTTTAATAATGAAGATTATAGAAGATTTGGTTGGATATTACCGTTGAAGCCAACATAAGTCGACTAGAATGTCATAAGTCTATATGAAGATCAGTCAGGCTGAGAACAACATAAGTCGACTAGAACATCATAAGTCGACTTATCGAAGGACACAAGTTGACTTACACAGCATAAGTCGACTTATCGACTAATACATGAAGATCTGTCAACACAAGTCGACTAATAGTCCATAAGT
>JANZLD010000235.1:10316664-10334281 GCA_026413575.1 Erythroxylum carthagenense | reverse complement strand
CATTTTTGTCGTTTGTACTTGAATATGATATGCAACAAATTGCCTTATTTCCTTTTCCATATATTGTGTAAAATATTAAATTCAAATTATTATATTTGTAGAAAATTTGATACACAATAAATTTCAAGTAAAAATATGGAACCAAAGAGACAGCATGAGGTACAACGGCCCAGGTTTAAAGTTCCCATAAGAGGAACTTACTATGTACGTGGATTGTCACAGTCTACAGCTCGCACTAACTCACCTTCTCCCCCTCCAGCACCTACAGTTGCAGATGAGGCATTAGCTACTGCTCCTCATGCTACACCATTCCCATCCCCAACTCATATATCATCTAATACCGCTTTATCGGATGAAGGAGACGTGCGCTAGAGGGACCTAATGGAAGAAAGTACATAACAGTTATCAATCAGCTGTAAGTGAAATCACATTAAAAACTATTTGTTTATAATTAAGTTATAGGTTTATCAGTTGTTTCATTGTATAAAATTACTTCTTATATTAGGTTTGTTCTATCTGGATTGTGTTCCAGAAATATAACTTCTACATTTAAAGAAATGATTGATCCTGAGAGTTATGTTGGGAAGAAAATCACTAAGGCCACAAAGAGATTTTACTTTCAGGAGTTTGAGGTACAATAAAGATTAATTTTCTTTTTATATTGATTTATATACACTAATTAGATAAATATTATTACATTATATATAGTAGTTTAATTTTTTCCCGTCTTATTTCAGAAAGAATTTTTCTGGGATTCTGGTTTCGAGGCCACCATATATAAAATATGTGAGAAGCGAGCTCGTACACGTTATCGCGACTTTATTGGTGTGATACATAAGACTGGTGCACGACCGTGTTATATTTCAGAAGAAGTATGGAGTCGTTGGTAGGAGTATTGAGCATCACTTGAGGCAATGTCCATCTCAGGACGTAACTCCACCAACAGACGTGGATGCCCGAGGGGAAAGAGTACCTCCATACATACGGGAGGATTAATAACCCACCACGAGCATGCACATAGATTTGTAAGTATCTAAGCTTCACACTTATTTTGTAAATATTTTGCTTTGTTGTATTATAGATAATGATAATGGTATAAATGTCTAGTGCCATATATAGCTGTGTTAAGTTATTTTCTTTGTTCAATAGGGGAAATATCATAAAAATAGAGAAAATTATGCTGAAATTTTTATAAATTGCAGTTTACATCTAAGAATTTAGTTTATACATGTAGGAAAAATCATTGGGCATCAGGCCTACACCAACTCAGTTGTTTTTGCATACTCACACGAAGAATCATGACGGTATGACATTTATCAACAGCCGATGTAGAGAACTGAATGTATGTGGAATTAACGCATTATTATTATTTCTTAATAATAATCCCTTACAAATGTAAACTTAGCTTCCTAATAGGATCAAATACAATAAATCATTCAGCGACAATCTCAGGAGGAACAACCTGTTGATGAGACTTAGACGTATCTTGATGTTGTAGGTGGTAGGGATCGTCATGGAAGGATACTCAGGCCAGGTTCATTTGCGAACACATGTTATTCGCAATCCTCCACGTCCAGTACAGTAGTGTCTACTGGACCAACACAAACCAATGAAGTCACCGAGCTTCAAGCCACAGTGCATACATTGATGGACCAGATAGCTCACATAAAAGAGCAGATAGACCAAATGGCTCACGTGAATTAGCAGATGGCTCAAATGAGACAGGAGATGGAGCAGATGGCTCAGCTGAGATAGGAGATGGAGCAGTTGAAGGGGAGGCTTAGCAGGTCAAAGCACCCGTGATCATCACGACATTAGGTTATGATAGCTGTAATGTTTTTATTACAAACATAAGTTATGTACATTGTAATGTTTTTATGATCAATTAAGATAATTTTAACTTTATATCATCAATTAACTTTCTGATTAAACAAATTATATATTTATACAAATTAATTTATAATGCATAGATAATTCATAACTCTTGAAATTATGCATTTATCATAAGATAATAAAATCAAATTTAATGCATGATTTGTTGAAAAAAAAATTCTTACTTCTAATTACCGATGGAATATATAATACCGTCAGAAAAAAAACAATCTAATTTACTGACGGAAACACTAATACCGTCAGTAAATTAATTTTTTTGCAACGGTTTTATATATTCCGTCGTTAAATATGAAAACTTTGCGATTATATTAACTTCAGTTTATCGTTGGAAAATTGTCGTCGGTAAACTTTGCCGACGGATTCGTTCGTGTCATGTTCCGTCGACATATTTTACCGATGGAAGCACATATAAAATGTCTGTCGTTAAATTTACTTACGGTCATTTTAACAACGTCCTTTTCTGTCGTTGAATTATGTCGATAATTAATTTTACCGACAGAATTCTTACGTTTACCGACAGTTTTGTCCATCGGTAAACTACATATATATTTCTTGCAGTATTTTTGTGTTTCAGTTACCGTGTCTTTGTAAAATACCTTAAAGAAATAAAAAAAACTTTAAAAAAAAGATGAGAGCATAAATTGACAAGCAGGAGAATAAATGCTTCCATGGGAAAGTGTTTGCAACTTAGAGGCGATGTGGAAGAAATAAGTCCATAGTCCTTTAAAAAGCAAAGTTATATATTAAAAAGAAAAGAAAAGATGAAAACAACCATAAGTCCCTTCCTTTTCTCCATCATTGTGTGTTTTTATTATTTCGTATTAATCATTGTTTACTCATAATCCTTTATGCGCACACAAAACTACTTTGTTACTATATATTTACAACTCATCACACAATGCATAGTTTCATTCCATGCCTAATGCTCTTTTGTTATAATTAACTTGGAAGAAAAGATAAGTAGAAAAGACAAAAAATATAACATTTTACTACTACTTTATATTTATATAATATAACAACACAACCATGGATCTTGTTTATAAGCATTGTACTAAGTTAAACTCAGGACATAGGGAGTAATCTTATTAGGATGATGATGATATACAATTTTGTATTTGTTTTAATATAAAATTTACCTAGTTAGTATGTGTTTCCAACTTTGTGTAATTTTTAGGAATCATAGTGCATGGTAGAAGCGTGAGACTTGGGTAAGTTTTAAGCATAATTGTGGATATTATTATAGAGATTGATTGACTTTCATTTGAATTTCTCACTTCAACTCTTCTATCATGTCCATGCATTTATATGCAGTTAGTTTAACATTTAATATGATTATCTCATAATTATTTTAAACCATGTTTAGCATTTAATACTTTGTAGAAATTATTGTGATTGATGTCACTTATGTGTAATTACATTTAATGATGGAAGGTTTGAACAATATGAAATATTCTAATAATTGTGTGAAAATAAATGAAAAAGATGGGGTATGGAATGATGCCATAGAGATATGTTTAATTTCATTGATGGTTGAAGAAGTGAAGAAGGTAAATCAAATGACAATTAACTTTTCCAAATCTGGTTGGAAGAATATTAAGGCAGGTCTTAAAACAAAATTCAATACAGAGTATACCAATATTCAATTAAAAGATAAGTACAATGGATTTGATAGAGTAAACACGTACAAGAGGGGGTGAATTGTGTTTGACTTAAAAAAATTAAATTACTATCAATTCACGTAAATGATAGAAACTTGCTAAATTTTAACAAAAAAGTCTTTAAATAAAAGGAACTTGTTAAAAATGAAAGAATTCTATTAACTTTAAAAAAAATGAAAGGGGCCGTTTAACGTTTAGAAACGAAAGGAGTTTGTTAATGTTAAAAATGGAAGAAGCCTATTAAAAAATGAAAGGAGCTTGTTACCGTTAAAAAACGAAAGAGCCTGTTATCAAAAGAAACCTCTTGCAATATTAAAACAAAATGAGCCTATTCCAAAAGTAAAGGAGCCTCGTGTAAATTAAACACACATGCTGTAATCCAAAATTTTAAGAGTTAAGAGAGAGAGAGAGAGATAGTAATACAGTCGATTTATATTAGTTCGACTTATAACGAAGCCTACGTCTAGTCCCCAAGTATTTAACTTGAGTATTTCACTATGAAACTCCAACTAGTAAATTTTCATGAGCTTCTCTAAGCTCACAAATACATATTTTTCAAGGTTCTTCATTCTTCCACACTTGTAGTATTTAACAATCCTCTACAAGCTCTTAATAGAAAATGTATAAAGGGTATAAAAGTCTCTCTTAATATAGTGACTTCACTTTCTAAGGCACAAGGAGTTTGATATAGATTTGAGTTTTAAGAATATTGATGCTGCTGAAGTATTTCTCAAATCTATGTATTGTTCGCAAATTCAGTGACTCTTCTTTAGGTAGACATTTTCTTCAACTAACCGTTGCTTTATTTTAATTATGAGTTAACTTTGTATCTTCGATTTTATCTCTGTTGAAATATTCCAATATATAGACATTAATAGAAAAGTTTTGATAAGAATATCAGAGCTAATTGTTCGAATTATGTGATTGGTATGATTCTTCCAGATATTGTGGAATTTTTTCTAATAAGGTAAGTTCATTAAGAATTCTTGCAAGAAAGAATGCATTTTTCTTATAATTTTATTTCCTTTTAAGAATTTTGTCATTACCAGTAAAAGAAAATAACACCAATTTGAATTTTGAAATATTATATAGTTATCATCAAAATCATTAATAATAAACCTTAAGCTCATAAGATTAGGAGCTAGATTAAAGAATTTCAAGAACTTACTTATAGAAGCAGAAACTGTTACAACTCCTTCAATGGTGAAGTTAATGCTATAAATAAATGTTGAAAAATTCTATTTAAGGTAAAAATAAGTCTTTGTTTTATTAATATATCATATATATGATATTTGTTCTTATGTTTCTTTGTCATCATTATGGTGCATAAAATGACTTAGATTAAAAAAAATGATGTAAGGAGTTTTTAAACTTATGTTATATTTTTGGAGATACTACTGCAACTGATTTGCATGCACATCTATCAACTAAAACTCCATCGAATAGTATAAAAGAGAAACATATAAATGATGTTGATGAAAATTGCTCCTATAAGAAAAAAGGAGATCAAGTTATAAGTTCCTTATCTAAGAGAAAGAAATCTCCTAAGAATAAGAAGGCAAAAAAGACACATTCTAACATTGTAAAAGAGGCCTTGGTTATAATTAGTGAACAATCAAAAAGGAAAATGATTTACTTGAGAAAAAACTTAGTGAAATATCAACTAATGTAGAGAATAGATATCAAAAGACTAACATAATGATGGAATTCCTGCAATCCTTAGATGAATTGGGTGTTGACGGTGTGCATTATGGAGAAGCTATGAAGGCTTTACATAATTCTCCACTTTATAGGGATATTTTTGTGAAGATGACAAATGCAAGGAAGCTGAATTAAATTATGTTGCTCTAGTTATACTTTAATGTTATTGCATATTGAATTCTTATTAATTTGACACTTTTATATTAAGCGTTATTCCATAGTTTGAACATTTTAAGATTGTGTTTTGTATGAATGTTTAACTTAATGTTAACTCTATATTTTGTATGAATATTTTGTCTATATTTGATTAAACCTTTTGACTGAATGTTTTATTAATTATTTAATGTTGACATTGTAGATACCTAGATTCTTTATCAAATTTCAAATCAAATTATGACGATAAACTGAAGAAGGTAATCATTATTTCTCTAGTTGAGGGAGAGAACAAATATTTTCTTTTGCAAAAGCAACCATGTAAAACTTTCACTCTACCAAGTCATAATTGAATATTAGAACTTTTGAATGAGAATCCTATAAGGATTCATGAAAGCTTAAGAATGAGAAAGATAATAACTTTTGATAAGAATCCTACAAGGATTTATGAAAACTTAAGAATGAGAAAGATAATCTTCTTGAACTTATGTGATGAGTTGAAGAGTTTAGAAGGCTTAAAGATAACAAATTATTAGGTTATGGAGAAATAAGTAACAATTTTCTTGATGACTATAGGGTATAGTGAGACAATTAGAGTTTATGCAAAATGCTTTGAACATTTGACTTGGACAATTCGAAATACTTTTGCAAAGTGTTATATGCAGTTAATTGCCTTGCATAAAGAGTCATTACTCTACCATCCTTTACTAATATGCCTCTTGAGATTCAAATATAATTCAAAATTCTTTCCATATTTTTATGAACATTCATATATTTAATTATTATTTTAATTATGTCCTTAAGATTAACAATTATTTTAATTTTTAGGATTATATAGGAGCAATAAATGATATACATATTGATGTACATGTTTCGACCGGCAAACAAATATCATGCAGGAAAAAAGAATTAATTCAACACAAAATATTATGTGTTGTTGTTCATTTGATATGTGTTTTATATATGTAATGGCTGGATAAGAAGGTATTGCAAATAACTATTGAATTCTTTTAGAAATAGTGACAAATCTAGCGAATCAATTTCTTATGTCTCCATAAGGTATTATATTATTTTAAATAAACATAGTAATTATAATTCATTTTTAATATCTTTTTTGAATATTATGTTCTTTATATGTTAGGTAAGTTCTATTTGGTTGATTCAGGCTACACTAATATGCCTAGGTTTCTCTCACCATATTGAAGTAAGAGATATCATTTACGAGATTATAGAGGAAGAGGAAGACCTTAAGGTCTATAGGAATTGTTTAACTATATGCATTCTTCATTAAGAAATGTTATTAAAAGATGCTTTGTCGTTCTAAAAGCAAAATTCCCCATACTTTAAAACATGTTGAGTTATAAAGAAAAAAGTAGGGAAAGTGAAGATGAATAACACATTAGAAAAAGTGGAAATGAAGATGCAAGTTCTCAAGTAGTATATAATATCACTCCAACATAACTTTGAAGTATATCTTGGAAACGAAATGGAATTGCTATATAAATATGAAATGATTATATTATTTCTTATTGATTAATGTTTCTTTTTATAAATGATAACACTATTATGTTTTGAAGATTTATAACATGATAGACATCTTTTATTGATTAGAATGACTTAACACAATTTTCTAATTTATAGAATTTTATTATATACAATTAATGACAACTTTTTTATTACATTAATTTGCACATATTTTAATTTTAGCTATAATGACAATTAATTAATTTTAAAACATAATATATTATATTAAAATTATTAACATAAGAGTATAATTACAAAAATAGAAACAGAATGATAAAATCAAACATGCTTTTGTTTCTAGTTTTTTTATTACAAATTTCAACCAAATTAGTTTTTCTTTTCAGTTTTTATATTAGAAATTTCAATCAAATAGTATTTTTAATAAACAAAAAAACCAAAAATAGAAAACAAAAACTAGGAACATAACTAAGAAACAGAAGTGGAACCACTTAACCCCTTAATATATTACACTAGCATAACACATAAATTGAGATAAGAGACTTACAGCAAGTAGAATATCCAACCTTGTTACAATGAGATGTGGTATTGCTGTCGCCTGCAACTAAATATAAAAGAAATTACTTACGTTAATACAAATTAATGTAATAGTGGTAAGTAGATATCGTTCCCACGAGAAATTTTTAACGGTAAAGGTTAGCGAGATTAAAACTAAAACAAAATAACAAAAAGGGAGGTGGGTTTTGATTCACAAAAATATAAGAAAAAGTATAAGAAAATCGTAAATAAAAAGAAATAATTGAATCTGAAAAATTAAGAGACAAACCTTAGTTTCGGGTCACCGATGTTATCGCACTAAAATAGATCCTCGATATAAAATTTCAATCATTAACAAACATACATGGGGATATTTTCTCTTAAGTGTAATGACTACAAACATGTATCCTAGCATTCTTATTAAATAACAACCTAGATACGATCATGCGTTTAATTGAATAATAGCTTTACGAACTAAGAATCAATGAGCAAGCGAAATACATGTATGACATGCAATCAATCAAGCGAATATCTCCTTAGAATTTTCCGACTCTAACGTAGAGAAGACAATCCTAATTGCTACTTGCAATTAGCGAAACTGAATGTCATATTTCGTTAATCTAGCAGTTAAATACATTAATCCCTAATTACGTACCTAGAAACTAACGGATTCAATTAGAAGAATAGATATGAAGATATACAATATTTATTAACAATATTAACTCTATTCAAATCATCTCACCATAATACCAGATAATACGGATCACCTCAACCAAGACAAAAGATTTAGCTACTCATAATAGAATTGAAAACAAAAGAAATAACAAAGCGTAAAGTCTCCATCTCTGGTCCTTTACTGAAAAACACGAAAATACTAAAGGAAGAAATGCAGAAAACGTAAAAAGACTGAAAAGAAAACAACCGAAACGAAAACCTATCCTAAACCTAGACTCCACTTGCATGAACCACCATCCTCTCTCTTTTATGCTTATTTTTCCCCTTATCTTTCCTTGATTCTCTTCCGATATTGTATCCCCCAATTTTAGGTAGTCAATCCCCTTAAAAGATGGCAACATAATCTTCAAAGATTGTGAGAATCTCAATTTTGACTTTTGAAAAATGATCTGCAGATTTATTCCATCCTTAGACGTGCCCACGCTTAATTACAAAATTGTTGTCAAATTGCAAATTTAGAATTTTCTTCATTCTTTTGCATCTTTTTGATTCAATTTCGACTTGAAGGTGTTGAAAATCATCTGTAAGTAATTAGAAGACAATTCCATTAATTTCGGATAATAATTTCAACATGTTAAAAATAATTAAGACCAAAATAAGTGCAAATTGATGACTTAACAAGATGCATTCTATAACCTTCATTAATTTTATCAACACCATCTTCCTTGTTTAGCTTCTCTTTTTAATTTATTAATGTGGTTATTATTTTCCATTCTTCCATAAGAAATTTTTTCAATATGTTTTTACATGCTTCTTATGGAAGATGAACACTTCATTTTTGTTTTATCTGTTCTCCATTCCAAGAAATTAGTTCTCAAGATAAAGTTCTCTCATTTCAAAAATTTACATCATTTCTTATTTGAACTCTTCAAGTGGTCTTGTATTATCTCTAGTCACCAAAAGACTATTATTATCTTTTGTCACCAAAAGACTAGTATTATCAGCATAAAAAGATACTCTGAGAAAGTCATTGCCCTTATATTTCATATAAAGAGTGGAATCAGATAAGCTTTTGACAAATCGTACTCAACAAATGTTCATCTATCTTACTTTATCAACTTCTTAGTGCTTGTTCTAATCCATACACGTTGTAAGTGGACATAATTGTTCATCTATCCTACTATACTTTAAGCCATAATGTTACCTTTCTGGTAGACATTATCTTTTTAACCTTTCTTTACAAATCTCTCTTGCTTCTCCACAAGCAAAAAAGTTGATTTATGATCTAGTTGGAATCCACTCCAACCTTTGATTGTTATTTTTAGCAACAATTTGATTGTTCTAATCTAGTAATGGGAGCTAAGGTGTTAGAATATTCAACATCAAAAATTTGTGCACATGATGTTATTGTTATCGATAACCTCCTCCATCTCAAGGTTGGCCATTCACAGGAGACTAAAAACTAGGGACATGATTAAATTGAACATCTCAGAGGAGTTATGTGCTCTCGAGGAAAACATAGAGCACTCGTACTTATGTCCTCTCTCTGCTGCAATCTGGCTGAGGATACTTGTTTAATCTACATTGTGATCAGACTACTTGAAATGGAATTATAGTATGGGTACTCAATTCGCACATCTTATGCTTTCGAAACAGCATATTTACCATGGACAGGCATAGCCGCCTTCACTATTTAAGCAAAAGTGCCTTGTGTATTCATCCTACAATGAACATAGCCAACTTATTGACCAAGCCACGAAAATCTGCACCTTCAAATGACTTGCAGTACTTATAACTTTGTCAAGTAACTCAAATCTATTAATCTCCAGTTAACCTTTGAGAACAAGAGGCAAAAAGAAGATACTTAATTCAACAAATTAAAGAGAAGAATGTAGATCAGAAACTGGTTACTACGTAACGTCATTCAGCTTAATAGGCTCAAGGTATTGTTTGAAGAACTGCTCCAAAATAGGACCCTGTGAACGAAGTCCAGTAATCATATAGCGAGAAAGTGACATTTTAAATGTTTAATCTAAGGTCAACTTTTGCAATAACCTTCAGTTTTGGAGAAAGTCATTTACTATATTGGTCCCTCACGTGTTAGTGCTATTTCAAGGAAAAAACGATCAACTTACAAAAGCTAAGCTGCATACCAGCGTGTATCAAACACCAGCATTTGGGGTCTATTACTATCGCTCACTAAAATACATGGAGCATCTGCATAATGTCCCCTATACACAAATTTCAACCAACAGATGATAATATGTATGTCTGAGGCCGTTAAATTAAATCAAAAAATTAAAAGCCAAAATACAAGAATGTAAAAGCCATACATGCTCACTAAAGTTGTACGTTTAGCAAACTGCTGGATGAACAAACTAGCAATCTTTGTGATCTTCTTTTAATCTCAACCAGTCATCCAAGGAAGTGAAGATTTTGTAAAGGAAATTGTTGAGATCTAGTCAGCATCCACCCAAGTCCAGGAAAAAAAATCTGATGGGTAAATGCAGCATACACAAGTATAACATGACTCCAAATATGACAATGCCCAAACCATCAAGGATAAGTGCTTTATCAGAATGGTTTAGACAATAACCATTCAATTAAATTGACTGCAAGCCACAAAAGATAAAAGCAAATTTCCCTTCTTTCAACAACATAACCATCATTTAAAGATGCAGACACACGCAAAGAAGTGACCATGGCTAATGATGTATGAAAATTGACAAAGGATCATGCACAAACTGCTTTTGTCTATTCTCATTCCATGATTAAACAGCTATAATGGACCTACAAAAATGAAAAAAAGTTAGAATGGAAGTTAAGAACTAAGATAAGTAGATCTTATCAGCTTCACTTCATGCAGAATACATTCTTATCCCTTTCAAGGAGAGCTGCTGCAGCCTCAAAGCAATAAAAACAAATCAGGGGAAATATCCATATCATCTACATTTGGAGCGGGATCTCCATAACAAGATAATCCACCTTAAAGTATGATTACATTGTTGAAATTGTGCTTGCAGAACAAATGATCCAATACACACTTGTAATGCCCTAGATAAAGCAGTCCCTTTAAGATGATCAACTTCGTCGTGAGCATTAAACAAGGAGAAGACATTTTCCTTACAAGCAATCTTGTAGTATGCAATCAACTCCCCGGCCTCTCTGTTTGCACAGGTTCAGAATCAGAGTGCTGCAATTACAAGATTGGGTCCAGTGTAAGCAATTTTTCTCCTACATATCCAAAAGCAGATTCCCCTTGGTTTTAAGTATTCGCTAATTCTTTCCAGAAAACATGAATATCATTCAAGAATCCCACATTGCCAATTAATATCCTGAGGCCCATCTCCTCCTCACTTTTGTCAATCGCAGGTTGCCGTTTGCTTACAGTTTACTAATTGATACCTAGAACGTCAGAAGTAAGTCAGTTTTCTTTCTGCAGAATGAAATATTCCTCATGGAAAACAAATACCATTTCAGGAAGGAACTAACATGGGGCAAAATTTAGGAACAAAATCTACAACCTTTTCATCCACAGAAAAACTGCACATTTTAGTAGCTAAATGAGTTAATTGGACAGAACAATGTCTGCAAAGTATAGCTCAAAAGCAAAAGAAATGACAATGATAAATTCCACAAATCTATACGGAAACTACCGGAATGTACATTAGCTGATCATAGCTCATGGCTTTACTTCTAAGCCCTGGGTGTGATCCATCCTCAAGGTACAAATGGAAAATCCATTTAATTTGTTGCAAAAAACATATAAACGCTTATATATATGGCAATTATGAAAATTGCACGCCATGATCACAACTGCTGCTACTGGAGCCTATAAGATGGATAATAAACAAGGCTTCAGTAGCTGGAAGCTATGTTGGTGACACAGAAACAGAGCTAAGAAGATCCCTGAATAACTAATTATATCTGTAGTTGCCGACCAACTTTTGAATGCCCTTTTCTGAAAGGTGGTGAAACTGAGAATGCTAAGCCTATAGAAATATCTGTAATAAAGCAATACGGAAGAAAAAGATGGGTGACTCGAAACTGAGAAAAAGAAAATTACGTATGTGGATGAGAACCTCATCTGCCTGAAATTACCAAAATATTTTGAATTACAAAAGATCCTTACTCTTCCTTAGGCTTCCTTTTTTCTTTTTTCATGAATGGAAAATTTTACGTAATTGGCAATTGAATCAAAACAAACTGAACTGCGTTTGATGAGAAACCAATGATGTCTTCTTTATCATCCTCGGGCTTCCAAGAACAAACAAGAAGAGACAGTAAGCAAGCCTAAAGCATCAATTCATTAAGCTGAATCAAAACAACATAGGCTCAGCCTAGGAAGAAGAAAACTTTTCATTATCTAAGAGGAACACTGGCAACAAGCCTCGCACCGACTCTGTCCAGCCTCTTCACCATAGCCGCAGCTTTCAAATTACCCTCCCGCCAGAACGCCTCCACCATCCTCTCCCCAATGTCCTTCCCTCTTTCCTCATTATCTATTAAAGCCACCGCCGTGGGCCCCGCCCCACTTATGGTACATCCAAAAGCTCCCGCCTCCATAGCCGCCTTCTTGACCGCTTCCATCCCGGGAATCAATGGCGCTCTTTTGGGCTCCACGATCTTATCGGCCGATAACGCCTTTCCTAACCCCAGCAAATCCCCTTCCAGTATGGACGCCACCAATGCCCCAGCTTGACTGCAATTCCACACATGGTGTGACATCCCTACTTCTGTTGGCAACGCCGCCCTCATTTTCTTGGTGGGTGCCTCGAAGTTAGGGCTAACCAGCACAAAGATCAAATCTTTTTCTGTTGGGAACTTGAGTCTCATTAGTTCCAACGGATCATAGCTCCGAATCAACACGAACCCACCCATGATCGCTGGAGCTATGTTGTCCGCGTGATAACCCGACACTTTAGCTTCTGATTCCAGACCAGCAAGTACCAGTTCTCTACTATCTAGTTTTCCTCCGAACAACTCGTTAACTGCTACGGCGGCGGCGGCGGCACTAGCGGCGCTGGAGCCGAGTCCGCTCCCCAAAGGAAGGCCCTTTTCGAGGGTGAGAGATAGTCCTACAGAGCGGATCTTAAGCATTTTCATGGTGGCAATAGCAGCGATACCAGCGCAGTTAAAAAGTGGATTTTTGGAGAGCTTTCTAGAGGCATGATTTCCTGTTATATCGGAGATTGAGATCTCGCCTGAATGGACCGACGGATCGACGCAGAGGGAGACGTAATCACCAACGCCATCAACTGCGCAACCCAGGAAGTCAAACCCCGGTCCTAGGTTGGCCACGGTGGCGGGTGCAAAGGATTTGACGGAGGTATAAACAGGTTCGAGTTCGGTGGTGGTAAGTGACAAGTTGCAGCGGAGTAGGGGTTTGTGATTCTTACTGTTATCATTGAAGAACCCGATGGGTTTAAATGGGGTTTGGAAGCAGATCGCCATTAACAAAATTTTCAGAAGTTTTCTTACTGAGGTGGAAGTGAAACAGTTTTAGAAGAGGAAGACAGGTTTGCGAATGTTATGTTTGAAGAGTGAAGATGAGAGATACGTGTGTTCCCAGCTGCTCAGATGCTGGCAGTCTTTAGGAAAATTAGGGTTTACACTAAAATTAGGGCTGAAATTGGGGTTAAATTGAGGCTATGCGTTTGATCAAAAAAAATTCATTTTTAAATAAAAATTTGCTTGATTGTTATTAATATTTTTATTGTGGGTGATAATTATATATTAAATTAAAAAGGATTAATTTTAATTAATTAAATTTATTTTAATTATTAATATAATATTTATTATAAATTATCAATAAAAAAAGTATAAAATATCTTTATTTTAATTATTAAATCAAAATGTTAATTAAATTTTATATTTTTGAAAGCATTTTTAATTTAATTATATTTATTAATAATTATTATATTAATAAACTTAAGTTTTATCCCGTGTAGTCTTATTAGTGAATTGGTTCTCATCATTGATTCGATTATTTTCTCCTGAAATTTTATATTAGTAAAAAAGTTAGTCACAAAATGTCAAACAAAAACTTTGCAGAGTATCAGAAAGGGGAAGCAGAAGACAAAGATTAAGCTATGAAGGTGGTTGTGAAAGCTCTTTTTGCAATAGTTAGAATGATGTTGACAATGTTGAAGATACTATTCCTACCCAACAGTAAGAGATTGTTGCAACTGATATGAACAAAAAGAAGATACATGTTTAACTTTTTTGCTTTGCAAACAACTACTAAAACTCAACTTTTAATTTATAATCCATCATAATTTAAAGAAGCAACTCATGATATGGATATAGTAATTATTAGATGGTAGTATGATGCAGTTATGTCATTCAATGCTACTTAAATCTTAATTTTACTAACCTATGGTGGGTGGTCTTACCTCTTACGAGTTTGGATTTAGGATTCCTTTAATTGATAACTACAAATTTATTCTTCTGAGCAGCTTTGTTAGTGAAATAAAAAAGTTTTTAAGTGAAAAAGGAATAAATTAGGAAATTTATGAGTGTTCAATCACGTGGGATAGTTGAACAAATAAAAGAAAGAGCCTATTATCAAATTTTTTAATATTGCTAAAGAAATGTTTTTGGACTATGTATTGATGTGTTTGATTTTAATTGTAGAGAGAGGAGGAAAAATATGTTATTATGAGAGAAGATTGTGATATGATAATGAGATATGGTACAAACCGATCTTGGTTTATGCTTTGCTCCCAATTGAATCCTTGTTTAATATGAATATTATTGATGTAATTGTGACTTTGGACATATTGAGTGAGTATTGGCCTGTTAGTAATTAGCTACTCGTCGTCTATTTGAACTAAAAGAGCCTTAAGATCATATCAATATAGGTGTATATCTAGCCTATTGGTGATGCTTAGCGCACCCATTCATTCAAGGTGTAGTATTTTGAAGATTTATCCTTAGATATTAGAGTCCTAATATATTCGTCCTCTTACGATTTATTATGTAGTACATGTAATTTATCATGCATCATATAAATGTATTTATACTAATATAAAGTGTATATTATGTGAGCACGCTATTGGGTGTCGTGAGACGATATGGACTTGTTTGAGATTTAACTCTCCTTAACTTCATTTTTCAGGTCTGCTACCATCAAATTCACATAAATAACTAAGGAATGTTGGTTGCAAGGGCGGATCTACAATGGGGGCAAGTGTTATTTTAACTTTTGTTTCCATAAAATAAAATAAAATTTTACTCCTATTAAAATTTTACTCCTATTAAAAATAAAATTTTGTTCTTAATAAAATTTTGCCTCCACTTAAAAAAAATTTTGGATCCACCGCTGGTTGGTTGCATATGTATGTTTTTAATTGCTTCCACTTGTACCTGTACTCTAGCGTTCGTGCTAATATGATTTAGTATGTTGAAAAGTTTCTTTAGATGCATGATAATATTATTGCACTTTACTGTGTTTGTACTAACACGTGTCCATGTTATTTATTTTTCTAAGATTTTGTATTTATTTCTACCACTAATAATCAGACTTACATGTAATCTAACACTGTGTTTGGTTACCGTTCTCATGGGTGGGGACAGTAGACGGAGACTCAAAAATTTCGTCTCCGAAGTGTTTGGTTTTATGTCTCCAACACTGTGTTTGGTTACCGTTCTCATAGGTGGGGACAGTAGACGGAGACTCAAAAATTCCATCTCCGAAGTGTTTGGTTTTATGTCTCCACTAATTTGTCCCCATCTCAGGATTACGGGGACGGTAATTTTCTGTACATCAACAAACTGTGGTACATGATTTTGCTGCCCCGGGACGGAACCTTTCAATTACATCATTATCCTCGTTTTTATTCGTCCAAACCTATCACCGCTTCTCTTCACCGTTTCTCCCAAATCATACGCTACCGTCTCTGAAGCAACCAAACTCGCACTCGTCAGACGTTCGTGCATTCTGGATCTGGGTTAGTTTCCTCTCCATTTGTTCTTCCGTATGCCTCCCTGCATGTTCTTCTCCCAACGCTCCTCGCTCTCGTCTCTTCTGGTTCGGTCTCCCTGCATTCTGGATCTGGGTTCGATCTGGAAGATCCGATGTTTCCCCTCCTGTTTTTTTATGTTTTGTCTTTGTTCGGTGGTTGTTCTGGTTCGGTGGATCTGGTTTCGTGATTTTGAACATTGATTTGCATTCTTGTCTTCTTTTTCTTCTTTTTCCTGAGACGGCTTTGATTGCGAGATTGAAAGATCTGAAACCAGTTTTCCTTTCTATTTGACGTGTCATAGTTCAGATCTGATGCTTGTTTCATTTCTGTTCAGGTGGATCCAAGTGATAACTACAAAAGCATTTGATTTTGCTGAGAAGGATAGCATATCAGGTTAGTCATGCAATGGAATGGTTGTTGTGATTGTGAAATGTATCGTCTGCCTGCATGTTTGATCACTTGTTAATATGCATGTTTAATTTTCTTTATGTGCAAATTGTTATCCAGCTGCATATATTTTCTGTATTTGCTTAATTATGATTAAGCTTTGCCTACGAATTAGTTCCCCATTCTTATACATTTGAACTTGGTCCTAACTTGTGGTTCTTTATACATGACATACATTTGAACTTATGTATATATATAGAACTTATGCTTAATCGTAGCAGTTAATATCCTAAGACAAATAGAATAAATTTTTACAAATTTATTGTGTTAAAAAAATCAAGTTCTAAAGTTATATAGTTAATATGGATATTGTTCAGTTTTAGTAATGTGCCTCTCATTTGCAGTTTAGGAGCATAACCAAATCAACACCAGATATCATACCTACTAATCAATCATAATATTCAATTGCCTTTGATAGTTTATTGATCATTCACATCGGTTATCTTGTTGAATGTATGTGAGTCTACAGGGCTTAAGTTTGGATTCAAGCCGTTAAATTGCTTGACTTCTGCATGTTTAATTTTCTTTATGTGCTATTTGTAGTGTTAACTTCGAACAACAAAATCATATATGATGTGCAAATTGTTATACAGCTGCATATATTTTGTGAATTTGCTTAATTATGATTAATCTTTCCCTAGGAACTAGTTGCCCATACTAAAGTTTCTATTTGGGTATGATGAAGGAGTTATTTAGATGTTATAATACATTTAGAAAACTGCTGAAGTTAGTTTCCTGAGTTAGAATTTTAGAAATATGCAATGGGTACAAGTTTGTGCTTATATTTTACCTCTATGTACAAGTTATTGCTTTGCACTACCCATGTATGTTGGAAATCCTTCCTTAGCTTTTTAGTTCCTAGCTTTCACTATATTCCACTTCAATGTGACTTTTTATTAAGTTTATTCAAATATTTTATAGTGAAACATGACAATGTAAACTTTTCCTTGTATCTTTTTCTCCAAATTCAATATGGTTCATGGAATAAAACTTACAAGTAGAACTTGTGGTTTCTTCTTTAAATCCAAATGGCTTGTATAACTCTACTTTCAAATGTATTTACTTACAAGTAGAAGTTGTGTTTGATTCTCATAAAATGTAGAG
>JANZLD010000235.1:10294678-10305416 GCA_026413575.1 Erythroxylum carthagenense | reverse complement strand
TCTTCTTTTAATTTTACTTTATATTTGATGTTTATATTAAATTATATATGTAATGTAATTGTAAATATTTTTGTTTCAGATTTAACTTCTACCTGATCATTTCCACTTATGAACTCTTGTTGTAAATTGTAATAGTTAAGGATATTTATTGCTTTTTTTATGTTTTGATGTAATTATTATTTATTAAAATGATGAAATTATATTATTGTAATATTTTAAATACTTTGTATTATTCTTAATTTTATTTTTGTATGATGATGATTGTTTTTCATATTAATTGTAGTTATTATTTATATGTAAAATATTTAAAAATTATTGTTATTTCATATTAATTATATTTATTATTTATTATTTATTATTATGATTTTTGGAAACAAGGTTGATGTAAACTTGTAAAGTATACCGTATATAGACTATTTTGTAAATTTTAAAAAATTTCGGGAACAATTTTATAAATTTAAAAAATTACTCAAAATAATGCCCAGTATTGACCGGTACCAATATAATACTGTACTAAAACCTAATCCGATACCAAGTCTAGTACGGTATTCACAACTTTGCTACAAAGACTTAATTTTTAGATTCACTGAAAAGTTTATCACGTAAATGATTTTTTTAAATTAGAAAAGTTATAGAATATTTAAAAGAAATTTAGTTCAGGTTATTACAAGTGTCAAGAGGCGTTCAGAACAAGTAGATTAACAAGGGAAGGGATCTAACCGGCGATACTCCGGTGCCGGTAGATAAATTATTCTAAACAAGGAAAATAACCAGTGCGGGTAAACTATTATAGAACACACAAAGAAGACCAATTTATCTTGCGTTTATATGTTCCGTCATCAAAATTCTATAACCAAGTCCATGAAACAGAAGCAAAAAGTAGTGGCTCCTACTAATTTCAACAAAATCTGAGCTTTGGACAATTGAAGTATTAGAATCTAATATAAGATGAAACTTTGTAAAGACCTAGGCCTGTTTCAAACTCCTTGATGCCGGGAAGAAGAAGACAAACCAAGTTTGTGGACAAGCCTGATACTTCCCGTCCCGCTAAAAAGCCATAGTTTAGGATATGTCATCCTCACAGGATCATGAAGACACCATTGCACACTAAATCAAGCTAAAACAAGATTACCAACGAATTCATAGTTCCCTACATTTTTACATACGCAAAAAGTAGACCCTGACAGGTACTCACGAGAACGAAATGCTTGTGCATTATAACACTACGATTTCCTTGCCTGTATCTTCAAATAAAAACACGGAAGAGAGAAGATATGAACAAGCAAGCAAAGACAGCATATGATAATTATACCATTCTAATTACATTGAAATGTATTCAGCTACTTGTGACTGCAGCAAAAACTAAAATGAACCCACAAACTTCATTCAATTACATATGCAGCCAAAGAGCCTCTTAACTTGATTTCATTGCGCTGCCTCTTGGTCAAAACATGTGTGAAGTCATTTTGTAAATGGAACAGGGTTATAAATTAAAACCCTCTGACATAGCATGTGCAATTACAAACCAAAATTGTTGATGGCATTACAACAAAACTTTCCCATTTACAAAGGAAACAATGGCCTCGTTCTTCAAAGACTGCAGTTATCTAAAGCATCAATTTAATCACCAAATAGATCATCCTCATCGTCATCATCATTGTCATTGTAAGAGCTTGAGTCATTTCTGGGATTTATGCTTGAAGAATCACCAGCTTTCACTAAAGGATCTTTATCTGGCGAAGCTACTTTATCACCAGGACCAACAGGAGAATATGCCCAGGAAGTGCCTAGTTTGCCAGAGAAGGATTCTCCATAAAGGTCATCATATATTGCAGTTTTTGGAGTGCTCTTGACCTTATTTAAGACTTCTTGAAGCTTATTTGTCACACCTTTTGCAGAACTACTGTTTTCCTTCGTTGATGACTCATCCTTTCCTTTTGGAATCACCACAGTCTGCACAAGGGATTCATATTTCCCAACAAGGCTTCCTTCTTTTACACCCATAGGACCGGGTTCTGTTTCTACATCTACTCCATCTGAAATGCCAACTACTTCAACTAGCTCACCCCCAACTTGATCTCTGAAAGCTACCCTTGCTTTCTTCAATCTCTTCACAGGTCTCTTTGACTGTTCAACAGATAGGCTGTTAGATTCACAAGATTTTGATGGTAAATCTGGCCTTTTCATACCATAACGGTTAAGAAGAGTATTATATGCTACAACAGATTCTTCGTCAGCTGGATCTGGAGGTGGTGGTAAGTTAATCTCTGAAGGAAGAGGAGGACGTGGAAAAAGAGCTGCATCATTCTTTCTCAAGATGTAAGTTCGTGTTGAAGCAGCAAACCGCAAAGACTGCCCCACTTCAAGCTCAACAGGGCTATCTTTGCTCAACCGCTCATTTGCCACAAATGTACCATGTGCAGACCCCAAATCAATTACATAAATGCTGCAAGAATTAGGAGCATATGAATGGGATAAAGTGTTCGAGAAAAAGTATGATCTCTATGTCTACACTAGTCAAACCTAAAGGGAACTTCATCATTTTTTATTAGATCAAATCAGTTCTGGAGGAGCTGGCTGGATTCCAAGATTTTCCAAGACATCGAGTACAATAAATAAACAGATATCTAGATGAAAACCATCTTAGTCAAAATGCATACACATGGTTGATATTTTGATTTTCTTTTACAGAAGTTACATTCCAAAGGATTCTCTAAATTTCCCTTATTGAGTTCTAGTATCTATACAATAATGTCTTCCTCAATCACCCGGCATAGAGCAAAACCAAGCCAAAGTCAAACTAAAAAAAAAAGCCTAAATTAAAAGGAATATAGGTTATGGGCCATGGGAAAGATGGGCATGAGCAAAGGGAAATGGATTCAACATGAAAAACAAAACATCAAAGACTAAAGGAATAATGTTAGCTTTCTCGGCAATTACCACACCTTCCATTCTTGTGAGGAATAACAGCAGCATGTTGCCGTGACACAGACTGATGATCAAGCACAAAATCACAAGTCATGGACTGCCGCCCAAATATTTGTCTTCTCCTATCCAGATTAATCCGATCAAGAACCTCACCATCCTTCAAAACCTCAAGATAATAAACTCCGGGCCGAGGCTCAATCGCCCAATCAGGAGGCTGCCATGTTGATTGGCCCCCACCAACCTGAGTCAACTGTGGAATCTGGTTCACCAGAGGCCCAGCCTCTGGGACTGCTTTCTGAGCAACATGCGGCTGTTGCTGGAGCTGTGTTTGTGTATGTGACTGCAGATGCTGAACCGACTGATGATTAGCTGATCTGGAAACATGTTGATTAGTGGCTTTTGAAGCTGCATTAGCACTAACAGAAAATGGTTCTGCAGACTGAGCTTTCTTAAATCGATCTAGACCTGCTCTGCCATACATTCTCTCCTCCCTGATATTTTCCACCAACTGAAGTCTCCTACGTTGAATCGACAAACAACCCGCCTGGAACTTGAAAAAGACACCGACCCAGATGTTCAAATTTGCATAACTTTAATGATACACAATTCGCAGAGACTCATGTTGCACCATCCAGCCACTCTCCTATCCAAACCCTAACCAGTAACACAAACACAAGCACCAAATATTTTAAAGATGTCTACTTTCACCCAAATTTGATGACTTTATCATCTTCCAATCTGGAAACAACACCATATAACCCAACTTCCTACACACCAGAAGAATGAACAAAAACGAAACCCCACATAGATTATAGACACGTGAAAAAAAAATCCAACTTCACGATTCCAAAACGCAGAAGTATACACCAGTACCAGGAAAATAGGGAAAAAAGGAAAGAATCACTGTCAAGAACATCTGGGTTTGAGATAATTCCCCAATAGCCACGATTAAAAAAGTTTCAAATCCCAAAAGAAAAGATTTGTTAAAAACGACGAAAGCGAAAGACGATCGGTTTAAGCGAGAGTTATACCTGATGGGAATGGGGGTTGGTTAGGGGTTGCACTCTTCTTCTGAAGAAACCTATGGATTTTACTCACAAGCACTGGTGGTAGTGACTCTTGAAGAAGAGAAGAAACGATACACCAATCAGCTCTCCCGTCAAATTTTATATATTAAATAATACATTCTAATTTTGATACAATTTATTAAATAAAAGTATCGTTTTCAAAATATAAGATAAAAAATTTAAAACTATTAAATAATTTAAAATAAAATAAAAATTAAAGTATAATTAAAAATATTATTAAATAAAAATTAATTGATTTATTTTAGTTTATAAAAATTTATTAATTTGCAAAAAATTATTAATTGAGCAATTTTTAACAACAAAAATTATTAAAACAAATTAAATTGAAAAGTTAAAAACCAAATCAAAAAGTAAGGAAAAAACTTTTATGGTTGAATAGGCAAATTGAATTTTTTAATCAAAGAAAAGTATATTTTCTTACATTTATAAGTACTGACCATGAATTTTGTAAATTAATTAATTATTATAAATTAAAATAAACCAATTAATTTTCATTTAACATTCTTATTTTCGATAATTAAGGATAATTCTACCAATTAAATTTTTTAAATTTTAAACCTCTTATCTTACTGGTTTAACTTAGTGGTTCAATTTTGAAAACATTGATTATATACAAACAATTTCTGATTTATATAAAAATTTCAAACCTTTACATCACATCAATTTTTTACAAATTAATCAAACGTTAAAACTCCTAATTGAGAACTGAACTCTCATGTTTTGCTTGCAGCAAACTCTTGATCAATAAAGCTGCCATCTATTCATCGATTCGACAATTATATAGTTGAATTTCTTCTTTGGCAATCAGCTCCTTTATGAAATGATGCTTGATTTCAACATGTTTTGTTCTATTGTAATGCACTGGATTCTTTGCTAATATCACTGCTGACTTGTTATTGCATTTTATACTGGTATCTTTGGTCTGCTCTTGCTCCAAGTCACTAAAAATCCTTTTAACTAGACTACTTGACAACTTGTTGCAGCAACTACCACATACTCGGCTTCTGTTGAAGGTAAGGCCATTATGGCTTGTTTCTTCGAGCTCTAGGATATGACAGTAGTGCCAAGGACAAAACAGTTGTCAGATGTACTTCTCCTATCTTCCACAAAACCAGGCCAATCGTTGTCGATAAAACCTTTAAGATTGAAGTCCTCTATTTTGCAAAACCAAATTTTATAGTTTTTAGTTCCTACTAAATAGCGTAGAACTCTCTTTGCCGCTCCAAAACGATGACTAGTTGGACTATGCATAAATTGAGATAAGCCACCAACATAATAAGTTACATAAGGTTGAGAATGAGTAAGATAAATTAATCTCCCAACCAAACTTCTACAAGCTCTTGCATGTGTCAATATCGTGTTGTCATCCAACTTCAATTTCTCATTGATATTCATCAGCGTTGTAATAGTCTTGCAACCCTGCATATTGAATTTTTTCAGTGTGTCCTTCATATATTTCCTTTGCGACAAGAATATTCCTCCCTAAGTTTGAATGATCTTTTTCATTAATGCTTGAAATTCACGTATAAGTTGCAGTGTCTTTTTATATAAAGAGTTGGTTCATGAGGACTCCTTCAAACCCATTCTTGTGGAAGAATGAGTCGATCTTACTATACTAAGCACATGGTGCTTGTTTAAGCCCATAAAGAGCTTTTTTGTAAACTTACCTTGTCTTCCTCGGTCTTGCTTTCAAAACCTAGTGTCTGGCTTATATATACCTCTTCCTTTAATTCGCCATTCAAAAAAGCAGCTTTAACATCGAACTAGTATACCTTCCATTGCTTTTGAGCTGCTACCACCATAATTATTAGCACAGCCTCAAACCGTGCAATTAGAGAATATGTTTCTTCGTAATCGATTCCCTGTTGCTGTGTGAAACCTCTGACCACCACCCTAGCTTTATGTTTTTGAACACTTCTGTCTGCCAAATACTTTGTCTTGAAGATCCACTTTAAACTGATGACATTTTTTCCTTTTAGAAGATCGGTTAACTCCCATGTCTGATTGCACTGTATGGACAGTTGTTCATCTTCTATTGCATCTCTCCATTCCTACTTTTCTATAGCTTCTTCCACTATATTATGATCCCCAACAAATAGAACCAATGGTGCCTCTCCCTCTATTTCAAATCATTGTCGAGGAATTCTCCAACGCTCACTTCTGTGTAGCTGAGCCTACTCTATTGGAACTGATCTTTTGGGAGGGGACTCTTTGGATGAAGAGGTTGAATTTGTGTTTTATTGGAGTTGGAATCTGTGCTCCTTCCGGATCATCATCTTCGTTCTCTAGTTGCTAGGGGATAGTTTGTTCTTCTTCAGTCTCAACTTGAGGAGTTTAGTTATTCTCTTTGACTCCCCAAATCCCAACTAGCCTGCTCATTAAATATGATATTGCAACTAACAATAATCTTCCTACTTAAGGGATCATACAACTAATAAGCCCATTGAATGAGTGCAATAGCCAATAAATATATGTTTTCATGACTTCTCATCTAATTTATGTTGTTCAGTTGTAAGCAAGACATAACAGATGCACCCAAACACTTGTAGATGACTTACTGAGGGCTTGCTTCCACTCTATGCTTCATAGAGAGTTTGATCTCATACTGTTTTAGTAAGTGAAATATTTAAAATGAGTACAACTGCAGCAACTCCTTCGGCCCAAAATGAATCTGACATTCCTTTTTGCTTAAGCATGGATCGAGTTATCTCCACAATGGTTTGATTCTTGCATTCGACTATACCATTTTGCTTAGGAGTGTATAGAGTTGTGAGCTGCCTCTTTATTTCTTATTCATCACAGAAAGCATCGAAATCTTTTGAAGTGAACTCACTTCCACAATCAATATGAAGCATTTTTATAACTTTTCCACTTTGTTTTTCGACAAGTGCCTTAAATTTCCTAATCGAAGCTTTCTGATTTATGCTTCAAGAAATACGCTCAACTCATCCTACTAAAATTATCAATAAATAAGAGGAAATATTTGCTGCCAGCTAACAATTCTGTCCATATAGATCAACATGGATGAGTTCGAGAATATCTTCAGCTCTCTTTGATTTTCCTATCGAAAAGGATTGCTTTGTTTGCTTTTTGACCCTACATCCTTCGTAGACCTTCTCCAGTAGCTTAATGATGGGAAGATTACTCACCATTTGCTTGTTCTTTAGAAACTGCAATCCTTTAATGTTCAAATGGCCATGTCGTTGATATCACAATGGTTATTTATGTTCTTTCAGTAAAATCAAGAGCAATCATATGATTTAATGACATATGAGCACAAGCAACAATTTTACCAGTGATTTTATGTGTCACGGTGCATCTACCATCATCAAATACTACCATGTAACCAAATAATTGATCGATGCTTAACAAGTTTATACTAAATAAGGAGCAAAATGAACATTCTTAATGAATTTTTTTTGGTTCCCAACTGAGATCTCAATTGTCCCCTTGCCTTCAATCTGCAATTGTTTATCATCTCCAAGTTGTCCTTGTGATTTGACATTCTCATTGAGCCTTTTGAACTTTGAAAGATCTCCAGTCATGTGATCAGAGCAGTCACTATCTATGTACCAGATGTTGTTCTTTTCCTCCTTTGCTATAGTTGTTGTCATAAACAATAAGTTATCTTCCTCTTCTTCAGCATAATTCGCCTCTTTTGGTTCGTACCAACAATACTTATCAGAGTGCCCACATTTGTTACAGTATGGGCATTTAAGTATACTGTTTCTGCCTCAGCCCCTTCCTTGGTAACCTCCTAGGCCTCTTCCTCTTACATATTGATCCGAGGATTCAGGCTCCCCCTTGATTTGAAAAGTATAGGATAATATTGTTGACATTTCATAAATGCTCAATATAGGAAATTCAATCTCGAGGATATTTGTATATATGACAGAATATATGTATAATTGGTAAGAGTCTTTATGAGCGTATTTCTAGCAGTCCATTAAGGACATTAGTGAGCAAGGAACAGCTCACTCAACGTTTACGTTTCTTGTATATATTGTACATTATTAATAGAAATACACGTTAGAAAATTATCAACCTCCATAAATCGTTCATGGTATCAAAGTCTTGAACAAGAGACCAAAATCCATAAACACAATCAGAACGAAGATCACTAAGATGTCGGGAGAGACACCACCACCGCCACTGAAAGGAGGAGGTCTGTATAGTCTTATATCTAGTGACCATCCGGGTTTGCTGATCACTCACGTTCAGATGAAATGCGTGAACTAAGATGAATGGGCTATGGCAATGCGTATAGCGTTGTGTGCATAGAAGAAATTGGGTTTTGTTGATGGAACAATTGGAGAACCCAGCAAGAACTCCACAGACCATGAAGACTGGTGGATGCTAAATTCCACAATTGTGTCATAGATATTTAACACCATTGAACCAATACTCCGATCCCAAATCACCTACGTTGATTTAGCGAAGGATTTGTGGGATGATTTGATGGCCCTCGAATTCAGCAATTGAAGAATGAGATTACAAACTGTAAGTCACAGGGACAGAACATCATGACTTACTTTGGACGACTAAAAAAATGGTGGGATGAACTTGCGAATTATGAGAGAATCCCTGTGTGCAAGTGCTTTGGCTACACATGTAATATCACAGCTAAATTGGTGAAAAGACAAGAAGATGAATGTGTTCACCAGTTTGTGATGGGTCTTGATGATGATATCTACATAAATGCCTGTTCTAATGTTTTGGCTACTGAACCTCTGCCAAATGTTAGTCAGGTATACTCGATTATGATGAGGGAAGAACAACTCAGGAACTCGGTTCCCAGGAAAGATGTCAGAGCTAAGGCAGTTGCATTTGCAGCAAAATCCAACAAGGGATATGTGAACGAGAAAGAGAAACAAGGGCCATGTACCCACTACGGTAAACCTGGCCATGACATTGATGGGTGTTATAAACTTATTGGATATCCAAAATGGTACACAGAAAAATACGAAGACAAGACATGTACAGGTGGAAGAGGTGACAATGGACATGGCAAAGGGGGGTCTGGCTTTGGGAAAGGGGGAGGACAACCACGAGCCAACTCTAAGCAAACCAAGCCCAGTACAGGGATGTCAACTGCTGCAGGAACGTCTACTGCTGGACAAACAGAGACAGAGCATATGACATTCCCAAATCTAAGCAACGAAGATTGGATTGCTCTTATGAATCTTGTGAAGAATAAAAAATTGGGTCGAAATGAAAGCTTGAGTGGTAAATACACAAATCAAGAATGGATACTAGACTCTGGTGCATCTCATCACATAACAGGGTGTCTCAATTTACTATCAAATGTGCAGGATATAGTTCTAATTAGGATTGGGTTACCCAATGGAGAATAAACTTTTGCAGTAAAAGAAGGAATAATGTGTTTGGGCAACAACAAATTTATTTCTCACGTTTTATTTATTCCCAAAATGAATTGTACCCTTATCTCTGTTGCATGTTTGATGAAAGATTTAAATTATATCATCACTCTCACTGAAAGGCTTTGTGTGATACAAGACCGAATTATGAGGATTTTGATTGGAGCGGGTGAGTAGCGTGACGAGGTCTACCTCTTTAAAGCAATGGAGCAAGGGTGTGCAAATCGTGCAAAGGAAGTAGATAACATGGAGTTGTGGCACTGCAGACTCGGACATCCCTCAAAATATCGAGTATCTCTAATTCCTGGTATTAAGAATAAAAGTAGAATATTAGATGAACCTTGTGATATTTGTTTTAGAGCGAAACAAACTCGAGAAGTTTTTGTTCAAAGTGACAGTAAAGCTGAAGCTTGTTTTGATTTGATACATTGTGATCTTTGTGGAGCATATAGAGTTCCTACCTCATATGGTGCATATTATTTCTTGACTATCGTGGATGATTTTTCTAGAGCTATCTGGATTCATTTACTTGCGGAAAAACATGAGGTAGTAAAAATTATGCAAAAATTTTTTGCCATGATTGAACGACAATTTGGGAAGCATGTAAAAATTGTGCGGAGTGACAATGGAACTGAGTTTAAACCTCTAAATCCTTATTTTGATGACAATGGGATTGTGTTCCAAACTTCATGTGTTGGGACTCCACAACAAAATGGTCGGGTGGAAAGAAAACATCGACATATATTGAAAGTAGCCAGGGCCTTTCGTTTTTAAGCTTCCTTGCCAATTAAGTTTTAGGGAGAGTGTGTTTAACTGCAGGAACTCTTATTAATAGAACACCCACTGAATTGTTTAAAGAAAAAACCCCTTATGAAGTTTTGACTGGTAACCTTCCGAAATTTACACAATTGTGCATTTTTAGGTGTCTGTGTTACGCCTATAGACAAAAACGTGACAACGACAAATTTGGAGAACGGAGTCGAAAATGTGTCTTTGTCGGGTACCCTTTTGGCCAAAAAGGGTGGAGAGTCTATGACATAGCAAAAGATGAATATTTTGTTTCTCGCGATGTGGTTTTCCATGAGCATATTTTCCTTTATGCAAGTTCACCAAGTCAAGAACCGGTTCTATCTTAGCAATCTCCTATGCTTCCAGGAGATATGTTATATGATGATTTTGCTAATCCTAATCAACATGAGTTACCTTTTGATGAACAAAGTGCCACAACAACCTCACTTAAAGACAGGGGGAGTTTGGTTATGTCCTCTGTGGAATAAGAGGAGACCATAGGCAGCAGTCAGGTTCACGCTACGACAGAACCACCCATTCCTAGTGTTCATAGTG
>JANZLD010000235.1:10279754-10294578 GCA_026413575.1 Erythroxylum carthagenense | reverse complement strand
TGTGGAATAAGAGGAGACCATAGGCAGCAGTCAGGTTCACGCTACGACAGAACCACCCATTCCTAGTGTTCATAGTGCAGGTGCACCTACTGGAGACAACGGGAGTCCTATGCTAAGTGCATCTCAATCAACTGGGAACGAAGACTATGGTCGAGGGAAGCGGGTAAGTCGACCATCAGTGCTACTGAAAAACTATGTGACTTATTATGTTCGTTGTTCTAGCTCTAAAGACCCTGTGCCCACTCTCGTTCAATCAACATCCTCAGGTGCTCCTTATCCCATTGCTAACTTTGTGACCTGTGCAAATTTAAATTTTACTGTCAAATATCGAGCTTAAATTTTACTTTGAATCAACATCTGAGCCCACTCAATACTCAGAAGCAATAAAGGAGAAAAAATGGTGCGAAGCTATGCAAAAAGAGATTGAACCTTTAGAACGAAATGACACTTGGGAACTTGGGCCATTACCACCTGGGAAGAAAGCACTCGGATGCAAATGGGCGTATAAAACCAAATATAACAGTGATGGTACAGTGGAGCGTGATAAGGCTCGACTAGTTATCTATGGCAATAGATAGCGAGAAGGAATTAACTACAATGACATCTTTGCACCTATAGCCAAAATGGTTACTCTGAGAACTTTTCTGAGTGTTACAGTGACAAAGAATTGAGAATTACACCAAATGGATGTTCACAATGCCTTTTTGTTGACATTTCATAAATGCTCAATATAGGAAATTCAATCTCGAGGATATTTGTATATATGACAGAATATATGTATAGTTGGCAAGAATCTTTATAGGCGTATTTCTAGCAGTCCATTAAGGACATTAGTGAGCAAGGAACAACTTACTCGACGTTTACGTTTCTTATATATATTGTACATTGTTAATAGAAATACATGTCAGAAAATTATCATCCTCCATAAATTGTTCAAAAAGCTCTTTCTTCTTCCCTTCCATTTGACTTATTGATTTGTGCTTTGTGAACTTGAAATGATCCCATCCGCTCATCAAATGAAAAATTTGATAGATCTTTTGATTCTTCAATCACAACCACCACAAGATCGAACTTAAATGACAAGCTCCTTAGAACTTTAGCAACCACTGTTTCGTCTGATATTTGATCTCCATAAGATCTCAATTGTTCTATAATAGATGAAACTCTTGTCAAATAATCTTGCATAGATTCGTTATTTTTCATGAAGTCTCAAAATCGCGCCTCCGTGATAGCAATTTGGCAATGATTACTTTGGAGGAACCCTAATATTCAATTTTGAGTGTAGTCCATGCTTGCTTGGTCGCAGTAGCTGTTACTATCCTTGAAAAAATCGACTCATCTACTGCTTGTTGGATGAAGAAGAGTGCTTTGGCATCGCACTTATTCTTTTTGTTGCAAGTCTCTTCTTCTTAGTTTTCTTCATTTGACATAGTTCCAGAGATCTTAGGATCAAAACAATGTCTTCATCTTGATGCTCCAAAATTGATACGAGTCTCCTTTGAATGTCGAAATTTGTGGCTAAGACATATTAACACCTACGTTAGCAACCATGCTTATGTGTGCAATCGACTTGAAATAATTCCCACATCTAAAGGAACTAAGCTTTTATACCAATTTTGTTGGAGATTTATGCTTTATTGGAATAATTTTAAGTCTTTAAATAGTAAGACAAGCTACTTATATATCTTAAATACTTGAGATAAAGATAATTCTTACTTTAAAATCTCGTAAAATATCTCAACGATTTTGACTACTTCTATTCTAACAGAAACGTGAGAATTATCCTTAATTCTAACAAATAAATCTATATATATGAAAAATATATTAATTTTGTCATGCATAATTAAATGAAAAGATGAGCCCATCTCATCTGAGTTAAGAATCTGATCCCGAAAATTTGATATATTTACAAAAATGAGTTGACCCTGCAGCTGTACTTACTTTCTTCTATACATGACCTGTGGGCTCATCTACACACTCTTTACACAATTCAGCAGAACTCTTCCAGAAAAGTATGCTTACGCTTCAAAGTTCCAATGGCAAGTTTCTAAAAGAGGGGAGTTCATTACACATTTGAGAACTCCTTCTCAACCAAGCTACATGTCACCTTCAAGCGATCTTGGACGTTCGAAAGGATGTTCTTTGTAATCTTTTTCTGATGTTTGGTGCTTTTAAGCCATGCAATTCCAAAGGATACCTGCACATAACAGCTTTTTGGCTTTGACGATGTGTCCTCAATTTGGAATTTCAGGTGAATCTGCAAATCATAATTGATGTAAGAAAATAGTCGATCATCGGGAATGACAAATGACTCCATGAAGAAAGTCAAGTCAGGAGTGAAATAAAAATGCCACGTTCAAAGTTATAAAGAAGAAGCAGGTAAAGATATATGCAATCTCAAGTTGCAAGCCTTACATTAAAATAGTCACCAAGCGGGACTTCGTGGAGAGTTGCAACCTCATCCACTACCCACCCTTTCCCATCAGCGAGGGGATACTTCTGCTGTGTGCATGTAGCTTCTCCTCCATAACGGGATATGCGTTTTTCAAATCTGTAATATATTTGCCTCTCATCTACATTATCATTCTCTGATTCCCATGGTGTATAAGAATAATTAACATATCCAGCTTTTTCCATGACTTTGCGTTCCAAATCACCACCACCGAACAGTTCCATAACAAAATTGGCCTAGAACATCTCAAGACAGTCAGATAAAGGTCTTCACATATAATTCAAACTAAGTTAAGAACACAAAAATCCAAATATACTAGCATGACCATGAATCGAATTCATAAAATGCTCCTCTAGTACTGATCTTGTTAAACTCATGCATTAGGCATAAATGTAGAACAAAGTGAGAGGTCGAGGGAGAACAAGAGCAATACAGGGGCAGAAAGAGCAGCAGCATGAACTTCGGACATGCTAACATCATCAAGACCCAAGAAGGAGCTACTCTCTTCAGCTGGAAGGGTTTTACTCTCAGATTCTTCTTCAATTAATTGCACCTTCTGCTCAGGAGTCAATGCTCTAGCCTTCCATAGAGCCATGATTGTCCTATTCAGTATACAAGCATTGAATTAACATCATAGACTTGAACACTCAATCTGTCATTCAATATTAGCCCGTAGAGCTCTGATTGTCATTTAGAAAGAAGAAATGTACATTAGAACAAAAAAACCCACAAAGTAATGATGCACAGGAGCAAATCATTAAAGTACTACCAAATAGATAAAGGCACCACATCAGTCATTTACCGATTTGCTACACTGAAAGATACAAAAGAGTGGAACTGGAACTTCAGCCTTCCCGCCTCATCTTGTGACTTCGCACCATGCCTTGCATCCGTACCTCTGCCCTGTCGTAGAGTGACAACGATAACGGGACTACCCATAGATGAAATAGTAGGAGGATAAACTTGAATGTCTTCTATATCTTCCCAAAGAAAGAAAAACTTTGTTTTGTGCCCGAATAAATTAGCATGGAACCCAATTATTCTTGCTGACAGAAATAGGCGACCCTGAACACACAATGCTGCAAGTCAATAAGAAACAAAGCACCAAGAATCTCTTGTAAATGACTAAAACCAATTAAGAAAATGACATAACAATCAGAAGACCACAGGATCATCACAAAAATTCAACATCATATATTTAAACCTGCAGAAGCATTTTTCTCTTCAAGTGACAGGTGAAGTCATTGATGAGAAACTCCTCGGGTGGAAGTCCAAAGAGCTTCTGGAAAGCTGAATTTGTTTGAGGAGAACGCAAGCTTATCTATGAAATTTCATCCACACTTTAATGTATAAGAAACAGGTCTAGTGATCTCCATTTATAGAGCAAAATAGCAGAAGTGAAAGCCAGCTTAGGATGACTAGCCGTTTACCTTTTTTCCCACCTCTTTCTCCATCTTACTTAAGTAGTCTTTAATAATATTGCCACCTTTCGTGTTGTTCAGGAAAATTCTTAAATTCAGCTTAGATTGGCAAGCTTGTGCTAGTTTTCCTTGAAGAGGAACCCACACATCAGCCAGATCCGATACGTTAGATTTCAGAAAATTAACTTCAGCACGTCCTAAAGATGTAGCTTCACTAAAAGGGCCGTCGAAATCATAAACTTCCATGTCCAACATAGAAGGAGGCTCATCCATGGCATCAAATTCAAATATTTCTGCAGAAGTCAATATATCCCTTTAAAATTACTAATCAAGAAAGTTCTGAAGAAACTTGCCACAAAATCCGAAAAGCATATGACTGAGCAGGTTCTCTGATTAGTAAAGTTGCAGGATAGGTGTATATCAAAGTAATTCATAGGAGAAGTATTTCACCATTCCACATAGGTTCAGATTGTTGGAACTTAATTGAGCTCGTTCTACTTTTGCCATTACAGGTGAAGGTCACATAGGGATCACAGAAGCCACCTGAATCAACAGCTGCTAAATTGCTTCCCTCAATCAACGCAACAGTAAGAAGCCACCCATCTCCTTGGGCTTTGACTCCATGATCACTGCCTAAATGCAAGCAAACGTTAAATGAGATACCAAATCTTGGCATCAATATATTTCTCAAGTCACATAATCATTTCAGCTAAGCAAAAAAGAAATTACTACCAAAAATGTATATAGAGACTTCAGGTAGAGCCTAGAAATGGAGCTAAACATTACCCCTTTGTACTCTGGCCTGCATAAAGCGTGAAACCAACTCAAGGACCCTTTGACATTGGAGAACCAGAACACAGCAGACAATTACTTCACCAATCGAATCAGGCAAATCAAGCCCAACGAATTCAAGCCCTTGGAATGGGCTAGGTGCAGCCAGCCAGATGTGGACAAGGATATATAAACCTATAAACACCGTAAAAACTACAGTGAGATTTCCAAAATACTGCATTGCCAGTTTGCAGTCTGATTGATGTTCTGCCTGTAGTGAAGCTAAAACTTGTTCCTTATTGGATCCTGTGTCCTTCAATTCAGCTATCTTAACATTTTGAGATAGCATAGTTGCAAACTGCTCAAAGCTATCCTTTATACCTTGTCTTGCACCATTTTCTATCATACCCTTCATCATGGTGCTCTGCAGAAAGTTCATCCGCCAAGACACAAGAAGCTGCGAAATTTTTTCCCCCGATTGCAAATCCGGGTCAGATGTGATGCAGTAAAGTACTTCAATTTTAAAGGTGCTCCCATACATGACATCTGGAGTACTTACACTAGCTAAAACAGCAAAAGACTTCCCATCTGCTTTCAGATATGTGTGTTCCTCGAAGGCTTTCACAGCCTTAATTAATTTGCTTGGAGCAGTAACGTATGTTATAGACCTTTTCAAGTTTGCACCACTATTTTCAAATTTCCAAGGTCCATACTGCTGTTCAGTTTTCCCCTGAGAATCTGCCAATGATGTCCAAAAAGTTGAATCGGGTGAAAACAATAAGGCGTTCAGATCTTTGGGAGCAATTACATAAAACTGGTCTAGAAGGAGACCCCCAGGCAGATTACTTGGAATTTCGCTTCCCTCACCCCTAGATTCCATTGCTTTCATAAGTTCTTCAAAGTTATCATAAGAAGACTGATCCACCAACTTGTCATCACAAGCCTCAACCCCGAAGATTTCAGGTATCTCTATTACCTCAATGCCTTTACTGGAAGTGGTGGATGCTGCATCACCATTTTTGTTAAAAATCTGAGCAATTCTCACAGCAAAACTTTTTTGTGTGATAGACTGCTCTTCTTTAGCAGAAACAGTTTCTTCTCCCTTCAATGGAGAGGATGATCTGGTTGAGCCATTCAAAACCCTAGTGGGATTTTCTATAATTCTCTCTGCATTCTTCCCCCGCTGGGATTGATCACCCTCAGGAATTGAGTCGACAGAATTCTTTGGAGACAAACATATATCTAGAAGAATTTCACCTGTTTGAGCATAACAGAGAAGAAAACGTAAAAACATTAATCGTACAGTAAATTTATAGAGGTTGCTGTGCTTAATGCAAATGCCAAAAATCAAAAGTACCACGATTCTTCTTCTTGAGCTTCTTGTTTTTGGATTGGAGAGGGTACCAACAAGTGCCAAGGGACTTATTATCTGCATCAAAAACACGCGAGACTGACATTTTAATTCTCCCAACAAAGTCATCGTTGAAGTACTTGTCTTCATCCAATACAGAAATTACAAGTGCGTCACGCAAATCATCAACCCTGAAACTAAATTCCTCACTCCAACTTGGATTCAAGCATTTCTTCATTACTTTGGTCTTGAACTTCTGCTTTCCCAGCTTCAATTTTACGTACGGATCGCTCAGGCCGTTAGTGTTCATTGGTGGCAAATTCCTTGCCTCTATCACACGAACTACAAGATTCATTTCTCATTCCCCTAACCAAACACCAAAAAGAAATTTGAAAAGCCTAAATTCCCTCCAAAATCAAATCAAACCCAGAAGTGTTTTCCATTAAAGAAACAAAATTTGACATTAAAAAAGACGTTTTTTCTGATTTTCAAAAAATTACCATAAAAAACATTGGATCAAAAAACAAGTCTTTGGAAGAAATATTCTAGCAGCAATAATCATAACCCAGAATCGGGGACCAAAAGCTCATGCTGATTGACAAATAAAATTCTAAAAAATGAGAAAGTTTACTATAAGATCATAATGTTAGATGGACAAGATAAAAAATGTTCACGAAAATGACCCAAGATAAAACATTTAGTCGAATCTTCCAAAAGAGATAGCGCATACGATCAAGTGATATTTGAAAGATTGAATAACTAAAACGATCTTTATCTTCTGAATTCAGAGCCCAAGTCTTTAGAATCTGTGAATTTGATCTGCAGAAAGAGCCATGAAACCAAAAAAAAAAAAAAACTGTTGTAATTCGTCAAGACAAACGGACCCCTTGCTTCTTGTTTCACTTTGGACTTGTCTATATCATTTTTGTTGTTAATCTCACAGACATTTTTAAGATTGGATAATTAATTTTCAGAGCAGACATTTTTGTTTTGTTGATAGAGATAGTTTCTTAATTCAAGATATTAGTTTTTTTAATTATATCAGTATTTAATAGTTCATTAAGAATATTAAGATTGCATCCAACCAAACATTTTTAACTTAAATATAGGATTTTCGGTTGAAAAAACCACCTTTAAAAATACATACACTTGTTAACAAAAGAGTTGGTGACAAAACTATGCCCTGTTTGGTGGGTGAGAAATTCTTCATCAGAATATAATCATCAGGAAATCTCAAATCTTTCACATATCTTATGAATGATGAGCAGTGCTTTGATGCAAGCAAGCACAAGTTATTTTCGGGAAGAGAACACCAAGCTGATTAGGAAGGAACAACTTTTGACTGATTAGGAAACATTCGGCGTCATCAACCTCATAGTCCTTGCACTACTTCTGTCTTTTGTATATTTTAGCCAAGAAAGATTTTAGCACTGCTTGGACTGCTTTGCTCGGATGAGCGTCAATGGAAGTTATCAGTCTCTCATAGCTTTTCCTTTCGTACTCAGCAAACTCAGCCTGTCAAGATGAACATCAAGGGAAGTTGATAGACAGAAAATACCTGAAAGTGCCTTAATATGAACCTACGATACTAAGGAAGAGTAAAGCCACCATCTCTGCACATTTATTGCAAGGACTTAAAACACACACCTGAAGATTCAGCTCGTTATAAAGAGCCTTCACTTTTGCTACATTGGCAGGGTTGGTTTTGCCATAGTTGTCCTGGATAGGATGCATTAGCAACATAAAAGCTATTTTGTCTCAGACAGCAATCACATAAATGAACTAAACATTACACCACTCTTACATATAATAATTTCTTTTGCTCTTCGGTACAAAGTTCCAAAGCCTTCACTACCAGCCATGAGCATTTGAAGTCTTCAATATCTGTTCCTATCTGAGTGCATGAAGTTTAGAAAGAATAAAGTTCAGTTAAATCGAGTTTTATTTGACATGTGCAATCTAATTTTACATGTTCACCAAAGTTGTGCTTACCTTACCAATCGTCTCGGGATCACCAAAGCAATCCAAATAATCATCCTGCACAAGAAGAATTTCAAAGATAAATGACACGGTGAAGACTAACACTTAATTTCCATGGACTTCCGAGTGATGCACTGTACCCAGTTGAACTGAATTGTGTAAAGATCAGGAAAAGAAAAGAAAAGAAAAGAAAAATCCATGAATATAAACATCATGAAGCCCCATGCATGCATCATTTAAGAATTGCCTTCGCAACAAAAGCGGTTACAGAAGTTGAATAGAGCGCAAAGACATTCAATCGCACAAGTAACAAAAAGAAACTCCAGGAAGGTCATTAACACTTTAAGCATACCTGTACTTGGAAGTAGGTTCCCATCTCCACAAGAATGTTTTTCACAACAACATGGTTGTCCAAATTCTCACCCGCCATGAGCAATGCACATGCAACCTGAAATGATTAATGATTGAATGATGAGATGATCATTCCGACTCTGAAATTCCCAACAACATATTATCAAAATCTCTTTTTATTTTGTTTCTGTTTTTTCTTTGGAAGAATGACAGAATCAACAAAAAGATGAGGTGCAAAATAAAGCTTTATCTGATTCTAGAACATAAAAGAGGCATTCAATCAGTTAAAGTACACTCACTGGGAGGTAAAATGAATAGTAGGCAGTCTTGTACTGAACAATACGCCTGTGACTGCAAAAGTTTAAGAAGTAATTAGAGGGCTCACAAACAACAAAGCTAGATGGACATAAAGACAACTACACAGTCATTCGAAGTAACTAAGAGTTCTAAAAATCCAAATAACAACAGAAGATTGCTTAAACTCAATTGTAATAGTCTCATTATCTCATATTCCCTATCCTTTGGGAGAATATAATTAGCCCATGTAGCATCAGCGGCATGCAGCTTTGATTGAAGGGTCAAACTAATAAAGGATTCGATTTAACATGTTTTTTAAACATTCATGACCATGAGTAGGAATAGTATTACATAGAAGATTACTGGTTGTGAAAAGATACGGTTTCTTGGTCAAAATTGCCCAAAAAGCCAATAGCAGTCAAATTGCACGTATTTCACTTACACTGACAAATTGTACTTGGACAATTCCTTTTCTCCTTCAAGTGTTGTTATCAGATCAATCATTTGCCCACAGGCTGTTTGGAACTCCACCTGCAGAAGCATACATGAACTGTCAATGACATATATCCCCAGATAGTAACCCAAGAAAATATAAGCAAGTTATTTACCTCATTAAACAAATCCACAAGATCCACATAGTATGCCTTGCCCTTAAAGTGGTTTTTGAGAATCCTCGGAATATGATTGCGAAGCAAAATTCCATCATTTACTGCAATCAAACCAACCTAAAACACAGTGCATGGACGTCAAACACTTTGGAAGCAATGAAAACAACAGCAGTGGATAACAAAAGAGGGGAAAAAATATATATATCAACACAAACCTTGGGTACCCTAAACCAACAAGGTTGACCACGTCTTGTGTGTGAACTATCCATAATGTCATCTAGAACAAGAAAATATGCTTGAAGCTGCAAAAATTGATGTCATTGGCCCTAATTAGCTGCCATAATTGTGAAACCCTAAACTGGGAATGAAGTCATTCAATATAATTACCCATTCAATACACCATCCAAGAGCACTAGCAAGAAAGATTTCCTCTTCAGTTAATTCCATTCCTTCTTTCAACAATTTATAGCTATCAATCACAGATAGGCCCCTATTCAGCTTCCCTGTAAGCAAAATATAATGCTAAAGCTATCAAGTAATGTATAAATCTTACATTATTACAAAGGTTGATAACAGAAGTTCCCGAACTGTTAAGTCCGTTCCCGTTATAAGTTCTTACAAATTTTGAATCCTACCTCCAGGGACATTGTAGTCCAACATCTGCATCAGATTGAACAAATAAAACAGTCAGATAATTGCATTTTAACTGCACAAATTTATTACTGTTGGCAGAAGGAACACATGGTAAAAGGATCCTCGGCCAATAACATGCCAAAAGTCAGTTTTTTGATCCATAAGTACGATAAAGGAAATAAGTTAGAAGCATTATTGGCAGGAAGTGTTTCTTTTGCAGTAAAGATGTCATGAACAACGAATAGGAATTGCACATCTCAGCAACTTATTAGGCCATCTTTTCTCTTAAGCCCAAGCAACAGCATTGAAGTTCAAATCTCAAGGGAGAAACGGGATCAAGAACTAATCTTTAGATTACGAAAACCCGGAAAAACAAAATCAGAAAGAATGGTAAAAAAAAAAAAAAAGACAAGAAAAAGGGAGTACCCTGTCGACCCATTGGCGAGACTCAGGGGTCCACTCAAAAGCAGAATCCTCCAAGAGTTCCCGCTTGAGAGCAGAGTAAACCTTCAAGAACGTAGACTTCAGATCCGCCATGGCTTGAATTGAGGGAGAGAGACAGAGAGGCGCAGTGATGTCCAATGCAAGAGTGTGAACGTTAGATTTATAGAGGTACGAGGAACGTGAGAGAAGCTGCTGACTTTGTTTAGTATCTACGGTCTCTTTCTTAGCCTCAGTTCAGTCGCCAGTCGCCAACCACCACTCACCAGTGGTTTTATTTATGTCAACCACCCAAAAAATATATACACAAGGAATTAGATTAATTTATTTTAATTATTTTATATTAAAAATTAATTAATTTAATACAAATTTAAAAATTGAAATAAATAAATTAATATTTACTTAATAATTTTTTAATTAAACATTAAAATTTTTAATAATAAAGAAAAAAATTTAATTAAATTTTTACTTCTTTAGTTTTATTTAATTTTTAACTAATTTTATAACTATATAATAATAATTAAATCTTAAATTTTTTATTTTACTGTTTTAAATTAAAAATTTTAACCCTCCGATCAAAAAGATGGGATCTCAAAAGTTAGGTTTTTATAATTACAATTTATAAAAATTAATCTATTATTAATAAATTAATTAATTTTTAATAATAAAAATTTTAAATCTTAATTGACCGGCGAATCGTCGATTCAAGCACGGAAAAGATTGGGGCGGCCAGAAGTGCAGTCCTGACAACGTTGCTCATGTGCTCCCTACTTGCCAGGTTGTTGTGCAATTTTAATATTCCTAACGCTAACCCTTTCGTGCTTTTAACACAAAAAATGATTCTCTGGGTCTCTGCAACCTTTTAAGCAATATATTAAAAATTATATTAAAAATTAAGCTAAAAAAATAATAAAATTAGCTAAAAATTAAATAAAATTTAAAAATTTTAAATAATATTAAAAATATTTTTTATTAAACATTTTAAAGTTAAAAATCGATTACTAAAAATTATTAAATGAATTGAATAAAAAAAATTAAAAACGGAAATAAAATATTAAAAGATTTTAAAATTTTACGGTTCAATTTTTTAAAGATTACTTTTAATTCTTAATGGCATCTACTTGTATATATTAAGTGCTTCCAAAACAATTCCTTCTTTTAATGAGTTTATATTGATGTAGCTATCTTGGTTGGCTTCTGTCATATCCACCAGTGAAGCATTAGGTGTGGTTCCTTCTTGTAACGAGTTTATACGACAGTTGTTCCCAACATTTTTTTAATAAAAGAGAAACTTGTACGTAATACTTTATCAATTAAACAAGTTATTTAGGAGCTCTTTGGACACGCTTATAACAATAGAGTTTTTATTTGTAGAGTATTTTTTAGAAGAATTTTTTTTAAAAAATCAGTTAATTGTTTAACTGTCAATTAAAAAAATAAATTTTTAAAAAGAACTTCGTAGACTGTTTGGTAATATAAAAATAAAAAAATACTTTTATTAATTTTAACTATATTTTGTTTTGTAATAAAAATTATTTATGTATATAAATATTGTTTAAAGTAATAATAAACAATATGCTAAGCATAATATATTAATTATTATATAATTTTAATGAAACATAAATAAAAATATATCTAACTAAATCTTTTATATGGATTATAACATAAATAAAATTAATATCAAAAATAAATATTAAAACATATACAAAAAGTCAAATAATATTATATAAATCTCAAAATAAATGTGAAGATAAGTTTGTGGGTATTGCGAAAATTATGTGTAAAATATAAGGATAAAAATGATTAAAAATATGTTTATTAATTAATCTGAAAATTTTACTTGAAAAAGAACTTTTTTAGAAACTTCAAATTTGAGTTTCTTATAAATCTGTATTTTAACTGTCAAAAAAATTATATCTATTAAAAAATATTTTTCTAGTTTACAACGAAACACTTATTTAGTATAAATTTTGTATTATTAAAACAAAGCCTTTAAAAAAGTTTGAAGACCCGACCCAATGACACGGGATCACCTGTAATAAATAACCTGCTTATGTTACTTATTTTTAACTAAATATTTACGTAATTCTTATATAAATATGTGGATGAAAATTAATAAAATAAGGTTAGATTATGTTTATGGAATAGAAAATCTGTTACCCACCTAAGACCTCTAATTACTTAACCAAAAATTAGAAAGGGACATTTTAATTTGTTACAAATCTGGCGTGACCTTTCACTTCACTTCATTTTCCAACTCCCACACGGTTTACACGCTATGTGGATGAGACAGGTAACTTCAAATATTGAAATACGCCTTTGTCATGTGGGGATTAGTTTCGTCGTTTTAAGGATACTGAGTCCTATCAAATGTTGATCACGAGGGGACTAAAGTTGGTTAAGCTCCAATGCGTTACTTGATAAGAAGTTTTTCTGGTTTAAGTGATATCGCGGTTTTGAACCGTCCTCATGTATGCAGCTGTTTAAAATTTGAGACCAGAATTTTGTTTCCCACAAGGGACCTATCCGGTTCGAACGGGGATTAATCTGAGAGTTAATAATTTAAAGGTACCTTATCATAATTGGAACCCTCATAAGACACCTTGTGAGAAAAAAAAAATTGGATAAGCTCTATGAAGATAAGGATACAAATTCCGTGGGATTATCAACTATATATCTCTTCATATTTGCCCAGATACATCAGTGTTAAAATTTACAATGAGCCTACAAGTCTATACAAGAAAGAAAGTTAAATTATATACAAGTTTAAGTGAAGTTCTATCTTAAAACTAATTGGTAATAGGTGGAGTAGTCCACTAAATTTATATGTTAGTCTTCATTCTTTTCTTTATCTAACGTGGGACAAACTCCTACTCTTTATATTTCAACAATCAAATCTTCATAGCATTTTCCTTTTATTAGTACGAAAGTTTCTTTTTCTTACTAATTTCCTTTTATTATTACGAAAGTTTCTTTTTCTTACTAATTTAGAATAATGTTACATGTTATTGAAATTTATTAGTTGATTGTTGCTGTATTAAGTTTTTTTCACGTGATTCTCACTTTTAATAAAAAATAAAGAGTAAAGATTTATTATAACTGAAGTTTTTTATGATATAATGTCTTTTATATTTTAAAAACTATCATTTATTCATTTATAATACTATTTTATTATCATATTTTAATTTTATACTTCTAAAATAATACCATATTCAAAAAATTATATTATTTTAATTAACGAAAAATAAAAAATATTAAAAAGGAATTATATGGTAACTACACATTGATATAAGATAAATAATAATTTTAAAATATGTAAGTAAAAATTTAAAAAATCAAATCACAAAAGTTTCCAAAGTATATTTAACCTAAAAGTTAAAGTCAGTTGGACTTGGATAGGAAAATGATCATAACTTGACTTAAAGGGCTGTAAACAGTTTCATAGGAGCTAGAGCTCATTACGACAGAGCAGCTGCTCATGTGAGCCTTATGACACGTAAATTAAGGAGACATTGGTTTAAATATTTCAACGAATCCTTCTTGGGACAAACACTATATGTACTTATGCAGCATCGAATAACTGTTGTTGGGTTAAATAACTGTTGTTGTTACTTGAAAAACACTACATGTCGGGTTTACTACATCTTTAGATGCAAAGCAATAACCTTACGAAAGTCAATGATAAATTTCTTGTAGCTTATATTTGATCTAAGCTAAATATAAGATGCCAGCCAAAGCCAGTCATGTCAAATACTTCTACAAACTGAAATCTGTTTCCTCTCCAAGTTTTCTGGAAGTGGAGCTTATGTATGTGGCAGGCATTCCACAGAGCTGTGTCTCAGTGTTCTTTCAGGTGCTCTGAGTCTGTTTCCTTCGCCTAATACGAAATTGAAATTCTAATTTCAATGCATGTGTTAATGTATATAATCCAGCTGTTAATAATATACTTATGGCTTCATTTTGGGCTTAATTATAGGCTTACCTTTAGGCTTAAGTCAACCTTCTCTCCTAAATAGAATGTTATTCTTGTATATAAATAAGCCTCCTTGTATTCAATATTTGATGTCATAATATTTACAATTTCTCTCAACTTTCTCAATTCTTTCGACATGGTATTAGAGCATTAAATATTTTTCAGGGCGTTTATTCTTCCTTGATGCGAAGAATTTTCTTTGAGTCTGCTCTATTTCTTTTGTTTTCTCTATTTCTGTGCTGTGTCGTCAGTCTTTATCGAAATTTTATTCTGATCATATTTTCGGACTCTTCTCTTCCAAACGAATTCAACGTCGGCAACCACACCTCGAACAGAGCCTCCATGCGCCCCCACGTGCCGCCCAAAGTTTCTACCCATCAATCACGCGACTCGTTGTGTAACATCCCGTCATTGACGGGAAGGTTATAATGGTAAATTGGGACATGCTAGGTTGTATATTACATATTACATATGTTCGTTCATTTGACCTCTAATGTTAGAGGAACGAGTCATTGGCATACGCATGCATTTAGTTATGTATAACTT
>JANZLD010000235.1:10255159-10270348 GCA_026413575.1 Erythroxylum carthagenense | reverse complement strand
AACAGATCATAAACTTATAGGATCGATTATATGCATGGATAAAACGAAAACACATACTTGGCTTCCGTTTATGTTTCTACCGATTAAGGAACAGATTCTGCAGATCCAACGTTTTTTTTTCTTCCAAGGTCAAAATACACGAAGTAAGTTAACTCTGTTTAAACCGTTGCCTTATATATATTGATCATCTGGGAATAACTATCGGTAGTAGTTATTCATACCAGATAACCTTTGAACTCATTATGGGTGTAAAACGGTCAACATGATGACTTAAATACACCCATGATGGGTATAATAGTCATCATGCTTGAATAACTACTAAAGGTAGTTATATACATAAAGAAATAAAAGCAACGTTTGAAATATAACGATAATCATCTGTGAGAATATTGGTTTTCATGCGGGAAAAGGTTTCCGTAGAGAAAACAAGACTGGAAAGATTTCTGCAGTGAAAAACTCGAAGTAGAAAGTGCTTTAACCGGTGGAACTACAACGATTAAACCAAGTATGTGTTTTCTCGTTTACTATGCATATGATCAGATCCTGCTTAATATAATTCTTACACAAGATACGAAGGACAAGGAACATTCTTACTTGAAGTGATACAATGATCAAACTGAGTCTTAAACATTGGTCACGGAACTCACCTGGGTAGACTCCGTTAAAATCATTGCCGCCATTATATTTATCCTTCGACGATGGAATGCTTTGACTACGGTAATGATACTTGCTGAATAATCAGGACTGGATCCTGAATTTGCAACTACGGTGATTAGAACGTGCTCTTTTAGGTTGAAGGGTCCTGGATTTAGTGAACATGACCATTTTGTTCCTGGAACTTGTAATGATTTGGTCGGAAGTAACGCCGCCATAAATTTTCCTGCTGGAGGTGCTAAAATCTGAACGATAACTGATGAAATGTATATTGAATTCTGACGGTAAACAAAGAACTGATTCAGGAATGCCAAAATAGCACAACCAATGGCCCCCAGAATCCATGCTTGAAATGTCAAACATGTTGCTGTCGGATCGCCTGTGATGGGAACTGTGAGTCTCACTTCTTCAATGGGTGAATCATTTATCTCTTCTGAAAAAATGTCATGTATATAAAAGATCATACAACAGTAACTGTGGGGAATGAATAAAGGGGAAAAAGTTGCAATGTAATGATTCTTTTGGTACACAATGCATTAAAGGTCAATCATCAAAGCCAAATATTTGTATGAATCCAAAGGATGTGCAAGTTGCAGGCGAGAAATTAGAAAGAAATTGCAGCTTACTTCAGGTATAGACTATTGCTACAATTTCCATGGACAGAAAGTTAAAACTGGGATACCTATCTCAAGCTTCTTACCGTCTCTTAATGGGTTAAACTCATACAAGTCTGTGTGCTCCAAACGCCTTTCTATCTCCATTTCCACCTCGGCGCATGAAACTGTATTTTCCTAGAAAGAGATATGGTTTCTTACTTCCATACTTATAGTCCTTTCCTATGATCTAAATATGATCAAATATTCATTTGTATTTTGTATCTGTTTGTTTCCAACGACAAGACGAAATATAATATTACTGTTACGATTTGCCTTCAGTTGTGTTATCTTCTTTTACAAGAAACTAATGAAAGAAGAGTTTGCCTCTGCAGATTTGTGATGTTTGTAGAAAAGTAAAAAGAGCACACAGTAATTTTGTTGGTTTTTTTTTATGTGGAGAAGAATCTCTCAATTTTTATTGAATAGAAGCTTATCTATTTATACAGTCTTTTTCTAACTAAAATTCAAAAATCAGATAATATCTAATCTAAATCAGCATAAAATAAAATCTAATTTATTTGATGACTATCCTAATAATATCTTTGACTGTTTCAAAGTCACATATTCAACAAATTTACTTGGCTCGACAACTTAATTGCTATCTATATCCAAGGGTCTCACGTAGATGGTTCTACTACTATCAATGAAAATGAAATACGTTACAAGAGATAAGAGTTTTTTCAAAACACTTGCAAGAGTTCCCTGTGAACTTACTAGTACTCCTTCTAAGTACTCTAGCAACTCTCTAACTTCTAGTCTTCTTTTCGTAAGCCTTTCTCAAATTGTTTGAGTAATAATGAAATGCTGTGTGTGTTTGACTAATGATTGTTTCTGTCTTATATAGGCTATATGTAGAAGTTACTTCCTTAATACCTTCACAATCAGATTTAAGGAGATTAGCTCAAAGTAGCTCCACACCCGTCTCACGTGCATCACTTAAAAAACTTCTGCACTCTGTGTTTTGACTTGTTCCTTTGTTGTTATTCTTGTATTCTAGCATTCTTACACCTTCGAGTTTTGTCATCTGTTAAGGCAAAGGACTATCTTGATACCATACACATCCAAAATCCCTAAATCACCAAATTTCAGAACCATACGCTATGAGATAAAATTTGTAATCTATGTTAGAAATTGGTGGATAAACGTGAATGACTTCAGATTTATTCCCTTCTTCTCCATTAATTTTTTGACGTTGATCACAAATTTGTGAGAGATTTATGAGAGCAAACCTATTAGACCCATCGTGCATGAGATCGAAAGATCGATTCTTCAATGGTTGTTGTCTTCAAAGGACCTTACAGATCGATAGATAATCTCTAAAGAACGTGAACTTCCTTATTGTGACAATCTTCGTACTGAATTCTGATGGTTTTAGGTCACCTACGATCTTTTCCAAAGTGAAAAAGCCTTGTGAGATTCTGTCTTTGACAAAGTGGAGCTGCACATCGATGTGATTGGATCTTTCACGCAAAAAATGATCTTTACTAAGGTAAAGTGCACTTTGACTATCTGTGTATATTGTTGAAGTAGCTAGGTTAGCTTGAATTTCCTTTAAGATACCTATCAACCATTTTAGATCTTTCACTCCCTCTGTGATTGCATAGTATTCTGCCTCTGTAGTTGATAGTGATACTATTGATTGTTGTTGAACTTTCCAACTGATTGTGTTTCCTGCTAATGTAAAAAAATATACTGACATTGATTTTCTTATGTCTTTGTCTACTGCATAATCTGCATCTACAAAATCATGTATGCATATATTATTGTATTTAGCTAATTTAGCTTTAGAGAAACACAAATTGTAGTTTAGGGTTCTAGCTAGGTATCTAAGAACATTCTTTAGCCCTTGTCAATGCTCAATCCTGGGTTAGCCATGAACTTACTTAGAATGCTGATTGTATAGGCTAGGTCAGGTCTTGTACATAGCATCACATACATAATACTACCAAATCCAACATCATAAGGGTAGTTCACCATAACTTTCTTCTCTTCCTTAGTTTAGGGGCTTTTACTGGCAACCATTTGCAGATGTGAGCCTATAGGAATAAGGTTGGGTTTTGCTTGTTCCATGTTAAACTGAGCAAGAACCTTTCTGATGTAGTTCTTATGACTCAACCATAGCTTCCCTTCCCTCCTATTCCTTATAATATGCATCCTTAAGAGCTTTTGTGCTTCTCCCATATCCTTCATCTTAAAATGCTTACATAAAGCATTCTTCACTTCTACTATTCTGCTTAGGTCCTTTCCAATGATGACTAAATCATCTACATAGACCAGCGTATAGACAACCTCTGTCTCTCCTAGATCTTTGTAGTAAAGGTAGTAGTCATAGGCACTCCTAGTGATCTTCATACCAGTTGCTACCTCATGGAACTTCTTGTTCCATTGTTTAGGTGATTGTTTAAGCTTATATAGGGATTTCTGAAGCAAAGGACATGATCAGGCTTATCTTTATCTACAAAACTGACTGGTTGTTTCATGTAGATAGTCTTCTCAAGCTTTCCATATAGAAAGGCTATTTTGACATCCATTTGATGGACTTCCCAATTATAGACTGTTGCTAGTACAAGGATAAGCCTTATAATCTTGAACTTCACAACTGATGAGAAGATCTGTTTATAGTCAACTCCTTCTTTCTATCTATATCCCTTAGCTACAAGCCTTGCCTTGTATATCTTGGGTTCTGCCTCTGTGATTCCCTCTTTAAGTTTGAATAGTCATCTGTTTTCAATCAACTTTGCTTTAGATGGTTTAGGCACTGTAACCTAGGTCATATTCTTCATTAAAGAAGAGTATTCATTCTTACTAGCCAATTTCTACTGTTTAGCATCCTTTCTGCTCATTGCTTCTTCATAAGTTTCATATGCCCTGCAATTAATAGACTCTGCAATAAGACAAGAATATTCAATTAGGTTAGAGTCATAATACCTCCTGTTAGGTATCCTTTGTCTTGGTTGCCTATCTCTAGTGAGCTGATAGTCAAGTAGAGAATTGTTTGTGTCAACTTATTATGTAGTTCCCTCCTCATTTTCACCTTCTATTTCCTCAGCTCCTTGTTCATAGTGGGTAGGCCCTTGTTCATGTTCCTCATCATGATATTGTGTGCCATTTGCTTCTGTTTCAGATGCTGGTAACACATAGAAGGGAACCAAAGTGCTTAGGAATCCTAATTGCTCTTGAATTTCTTTCCGTAGGTCATTTTCTGTATAATTTCTGCACCAAAAAGGAAATTCATGTTCCTTGAATATTACATTTATATTGATAAGGGTTTTAAAACCTCCCTATTGAAGTAGTACGATTTTATATCCTTTAACCCTATTTGGATAGCCTAGGAAGACTCCTTTAACTGCTCTAGGTTTCAGTTTTCCTTCCTTTTGGTGTGCATAAGCAATACAACCAAAGGTCCTTAGGTGAGCAGGCTAGGCTTCTTCCCATTCCAGATTTCTTGAGGCGTTTTGTAGTCATTTGCTAAAGTAGGTAGTTTATTTACTAGATAGGTAGCAGTCTTGATGGCTTCACCCCATAGTGATTGTGAGCATCCTGAGGATAAGAGCATGCATCTGGTCTTTTCTAGGTAGGTTCTATTTAGCCTTTCAGCTATACCATTCTGTTGAGTTGTTGCTCTAACAGTCTTATGCCTCTGAATACCTTTCTTGCTACAGTAATCTTCAAATTCTTTATTGTAGTATTCAAGGCCATTGTCGGTCTTTAGGCATTTTAACTTTTTTCCTATTTGATTTTCCATGAGTGTATGCCACTTGATGAAGATTTCTAGTGCTTCATCTTTCCTTTTCATATGATAGACCCAACATTTCCTACACTTATCATCTATTATGGATATGAAATATTTGTTTCCTCCTGCATTAGGCACTTGTGATGGGCCCCAGAGATTCCTATGGACATACTCCACAATTTCTTTGGCTCTTTTAGCTCCTTTATGAAAACTAGTTATTTGGTACTTTCGTAGCACACATGATTCACATAATTCCATCTTCCTTAGGTCTTTTATGTAAATCATCCCTTGTTTAGAAAGATGCATCAAACTCTTGTTCCTTGCATGTCCTAGTTTAGAGTGCCATAACTTAGTTGAATCTGGCTCTTCATTTCCTATGGTTAGATTTACTTCAGTAGTGCCTATCACATAGTAGAGCCCTCCTCTTTCAACTCCCTTTATGATCACTCTTCCATCATTAGATCTTATCTGAAACCCTTGTTTGTCAATCATACTTTTTGGGAAGAGATTTCTCCTCACTCCAGGCATAAATCTGACATTGGTTAAGGTTCTCCTCTTCCCATCAAACATGTTGATAGAGACATTCCCCATGCCTTCCGTCTTTTGCTATCCATAATCTGCCATCTTTACTTTGGTAGTGACTAGTTCAAATGTAGTAAACCAGTCTCCGTAAGGAGTAACATGCATGGTACATCCAGAGTCGAAGATCCACTATCTGTTGAGATCTTCACTCTCTTCAGTAACAGCTAGTAGTTCATCACCACTGGAGTCTTCAGGTTTCTTCACATTCCCAGCATATCCACTTTGTACAATCTTATCTCTTTTCTTCTTTCTGCAATCTCTGGTGAAGTGCCCCTCCTTGTCACAGTAGTAGCACTTTTTGCCTTTAACCTTTTTCTTCTTTTCTTTACCTTCTTTGGTGTGCTTATTCCTATCATTCCCTTTTTTCCAATTTCTTCTTGAATGGATTACTGTCCACAATTTCTTCCATTAGTGAATCCAGCACCCTCTTAACAGTGAGAGATTCTCCACTAGCATGCTTAATCACCTTCTTGACAGCATTGAACTCAGATGATAAAGCTTTTAGAATAATCACGGCTTGATGGTCTTCAGAAATTCTTTCACCTATAGCTTCTAAATTTCGTATCAGCTTAAAGAAATAATCCAAATTATCATCAAGAGTTATAGTAGTGTTCAAACTGGCAAGATTATGTAAAAGTGTCATCTTGTTAGGTAGACGTCTTTTAGCATATAGTTCATCAAGTTTTAACCATAATTTATGTGCAGTATTGCAATTCTGTACTTTCCTTATCACAACCGATGATAAGTGAAGCATTAACTTCCAATATGCAAGCCTTTGCATCTTGAATCTCTTAATATGATATGCTTTTACATCATACTGTTCTTCAATTGAACCATAACTGTCATAGGATTCAAGTAAAGCTTGCATTTGAAGTTTCTAAATTGTAAAATCTTCTTTACTAGTAAGAATATCAATTTCTTTTCCCACCATTTTGTTACATAGTTCAAAGATGATAAGAAAAAGATTCTTACTGACTTCTTGATTGCAAGAGTAGATCAAAAATAGGACTCAAAGGTTTACGCTTATTTGTATGATTGTTCTTACACTTTCTTGATGAACCTTGATTGCTTGAATAGCCAGAGAGTTATTAAGAATACTGAGGATTGGCTATGATACCAATTCTATTAGGATTTATCTTCAATTATGTTATCTTCTTTTATAAGATACTAATGAAAGAAGAGTTTGCCTTTGCAGATTTGTGGTGTTTGTAGGAAAAAAAAAAGAGCACACAAAAATTTACTTGGTTCAACAGCTTAATTGCTATCTACATCCAAGGGTCTTATGAAAGTAGTTCCATTAATATCAACGAAAATGAAACAAGTTACAAGAGATAGAAGCATTTGCAAGAGTTGCCTATGAACTCACTAGTACTCCTTGTATGTACTCTAGTAACTCTCTAACTTCTAATCTTCTTTTCGTAAGCCTCTCTCACATTATTTAAGTAACAAGGAAATGCTGTGTGTGTTTAACTAATGATTGTTTCTGTCTTATATAGGCTTCATGTAGAAGTTGCTTCTTTAATACCTTCGCAGTTAGAGTTAAGGAGATTAGCTCAAGATAGCTCCATGCGCCTCACGTGCATCACTTAAAAAACTTCTGCAGCTTGCGTTTTGACTTGTTCCTTTATTGTTATTCTTGTATTGTAGCATTCTTACACCTTCAGATTTTGTCATCTATTAAAGCAAAAGACTATCTTAACACCACAGATCCAAAATCTCTAAATCACCAAATTTCAGACCCATACCTTATGAGATCAAATCTGTAATCTGTCTTAGAAATTGGTGGATAAACGTTAATTACTTTACAATTTCAGGACAATGATTCCTGAAATCAATCTTATTTATCTGGAAGTAATGGCCAGGACTTTTGTACTCTTAAGATGACACTTCATTTATAACATAGATTTTGTACAATCAAAAGACTTTTATTCTGAATGAGGCATGTAATAGCTGCTTGCAATCTCCACCCTCCAGAAGAAATATTCCAGCGACTGGCCATAGGCTTGAAATAGCTATATTCCATCCCATCAGATTTCCATTTCCAACTTTTTTTTTGCATGGCATGTAAAAGATGTTAATATCAATATTTTTATAAAACAAATCCGAAATTAAACCAATAAAATAAAAGGTTTAAAATTTAAAAGATTAAATTAATTTTAGATCATAAACCGGCCTAAAGATCGAATAAAATTAAAGAGTTTAAGATATGATTATCCTTACCATCGAAAATTTAAAGTTTAATTGAAAAAAGATTGTTAAATAAAAATTAACTGATTAATTTTATTTTATAAAAATGTATTAATTTACAAAAAATTAACATATAAATTAATAAACTGATCAAATTTTAACATAAAAATTATTAAAATAAATCGAACAGAAAATTTGAAAACCAAACAAAAAATTAGACAATTCAAAATTTTTATGATTGAATTTGTTGAATTTTTTAATTATTGTCACATTTCACAATTCTGGCTTCTTTATATATTAAGGTATATACTATATCCCAAGATTTTAATTACGTTCGTACATTTATATTCTTTATTATAATTTATTGTAATTACAATTCGGATTATCTTTAATTGTTAAAACTTAAAAGTTCAATCGATTTGAAATCACAAAGTAACTCAAAATTTAAAACTTAAAATTTAAAATTTTGATATACTGTTCTTATTGTCACTCAAAGATCTTTTTTATATCTTTTGAATGAATTTGTAAATTTTGAGTGAGCTATCTTTCGGAAAACAACATACGAGAGTAAGCTTGTGGTAGTTCAAAGTAAGTTTAAATTAATCAAATTGGAAAGTCCAATCGCCATCTTCTTATCTTTCTTCCAAGAGAAATTTTCAACCTTTTCGAAAGATTGAAATGGTAGATATAACTTTATTTAGTAAATCGATTAGATAGATAAGCAACTAATGATGCACAAAATTGAATATTGACCAGTTATACCCCAACTCGGTTTCTGAGTAGCAAAAGCATTGCGAGAAAAGATTAGAGAGTAATGAACCTTCCATAGTCTTATGCCAAATATGTCAAATGATACTCAGAAAAAGCCATAAAACATGTCATGTAATGACTAATGAGGTATAACTGTAAGAAAAACCTAAGAAACTGCAACTTGAAATCATTTGACCAGTTGTTTTACATACCATTGAACCGATTCAGTATTTACCAAGAACTGGACACCCTTATAAGATGAGAGATGACTAAACTATCTGTAGCTAACAATTAATATTTGTTAACAAACCATCTAGTTATCGTACATGTATGGCACCTGTTCACATTGTTGCGACATTGATAATCTCTGTGGCTCCAACTTTCTTCCTCAGTTTGACAGTCAACTTCACGGGGTCGATGTTATCTCCGATCACCACGACTATCTCTTTGAAGTCTCCTTCTATGCTCAGAAAGGTCACTCCTGAGACCATTTCAAAGTATAATATTAATTATTACGACTCAAGCATATATATTTTTTGGTATCGCTAATGCTTATAGAACGTCTTAAGAATAACAACTATAATTCTTACAAGTTTTTGTTTGAACACATAATTAAGGTTTGATTTATGTTAGAACAGAAACAACAAAAGTGAAGCTGATTTTTGCATGAGCTTGTTGAAACAATATTGATTACCATCTGTTTCTGCGACGATCTTGAGGGCCTTACGATGGCATTTCTGGCAATGCATAGCCACCTTCAATACTATCTTTTGCTGTAGAATCATGAAAAGATAGCGGTGAAAATTAAGACATGCTTAAATTCTTTCTCTTCATAATCTATATCTAAATGCAAGAAAGATCTCTGAATTTTGATAGCATACCTTCATGCGTTAGTTAGAGTTCGTTCCTGCAATTTTGTTGGCCCACGAAGCAAATAGACATGAATGACTAACACTATAAATACAATTCACATGATCACGTCATAGCTTGTTATGCATCAAGTGGGAAAGCAAAAGTGTCCAGCTTCAGACTTTCAACCCTTTCCCACTTGCAACTATATGCCAGGCTCCAAAGTATTCCATGTGAAACTGTCGTAATCAGCTTTCTAAGCTGAGATATTCATAATTACAAGCATAAACTTATATGGTAATTTACGAGTCACATAAATGAAGATTCGGCTAATTTAGAATTTGTAATAATTTTTAGAACGTGGCTGTGTAGGTATACTCTTAAGCACATGCTACTTCTGCTAGGCATGGCTTACTTGACTTGCAAGATTATGCTTCCTACGTATATCATATCCCATTGGTATCTTTGTCTTATAATCAGCCAATGTAAATCGACAGGCTACGATCATTCTTAACAATATCATGTCAAGAAGTGGTAAAATGTGGTTCGACGTTACATTCGGAGGAAGGATCAAATAAGGAGGCTTGTCATGAGTTTTAATTGTAGAAGTTGCTATAAAAAGAATTCCAATTACAGACCAGACTTTAAATAAATTTGGAATATAGTTTTTTATCGTTACCAATCTAATATCTTTTGTTTAATCATAAAAGGACTCCTTAGGTCATATTTAGGTTATACGATAAAGGTAAATCTCCTCTAAAGATCGATCTCATCTTATATATATATATATTTTCAGTTCAGTTCATACTGTATATATATATATATATATTCAGTTCATACTGTACTATCTAAACGCAAGAAAACCATCTGAATCATAGCATATTATCCGTTGCCTAACTCTCAAGCTTTAGACTTCCAATCTTTCCAAGTTGTAATTACTATATCCCAGAGTATTCTATTTGAAACAGTCATAATCATATTTCCAATCTAAAAACTTCATAATTACAAGCACACTTATATAGTAATTAGCTGTCGATGTCTTGATGTGTTTTTTTTCATGACACGGTTGATATTCATCCTATAAGGTACCAATTTTGATTATATAAGATACAAATAAATATATATACTGATTGGCACTCACAATGGATACCAAATGCTTAATGTTTTACAGTAAAATTAAAATTTTATGCAAATATTAGTAAAAGAAAAATTAGGCGCATTTTCTACATTCATTTCCCTTTTAAGTGGGATTAAATGATCTGGACTTTTCATCTTCTTGACATACAAGTTTTGTTGGTTAAAAGGACCTTGAAGTCGCCATTATTGCCTTAGACATAGATAGAATTGATAGTGAAATGGGCTAAGGTTGGACCATTCCTTATTTTGGCATAAGGTTTGATTAAGTTCAGGTTACGTACTTCAAAATATGATTTAGTTAGTACCATTCAATTTGTTCAAGTTTCGCTCAATCTAATCCTTGACCATACTGAGTTAGGCTTCATTGAGCAGCGAGGATAAGGTTAAGAAAGAAGGTAACAAAAAAGCATGGGATTTATCTTCTTCATAGATGTAAATCAAGGAGAAAAGTTATTGATTTCTCTTAATACTTTGGACGATTTCTCTTAATACTTTGGACAGAATAAGGAATGTAATTCCTATAATTAAGCCTCTAATCAGGTCTAAAAATATCATGTCGGTTACATATCTTATCAGTTATATATTTCTATAATCTGTTAAAACTCTATTTTAAGTTGGAGCATAGCTGTTAATCATGTCCAACTTATTTCAAATATAATTAACATGAGCACTGTTTATTTCATCAAAAAATCTTCAAGTTGGTTTCTAATTTTGACATATACTATAGAGATCAAGCTTTGTTGTACTTTATAGTTAATCTCAATTTATCTAGTTTATTCATGAAACACATAATTAGAAGCAATATGTAAATCAACTTGATCATCAAACTACAACTTTATTGATATTGAGGATTTAAGACCAATTTTAGATGATAGTTGGTATATCCACATTATCTCACATGTTAATTATACCACAACTTTGTATAGCTAATTGTAGATTTTTTTGTTAAATTAAATTTTCTCTAACAAAGACACGATAGCTAATTGTAGATTTTTGGTCAATCTTAAAATCTATCCAATCGATATGTGAAAACATTCAACATGATTTTCATACAGTATCCCTAGTATATGAGCTCCCTTTAGGTAACATAAGATTAATTATAAGGTAGTCCAATGATGAAAAGTTAAAGAAGACATTAATTGACTTACAAAAATTGACAAAATATGCAATTTTAGGGTGATCTACTATAATACAATTTAATTCTCCAACCAATATTCTATATTCCCCAATATCTTCAAGCAAGTATCCATAGGGTACTGCATGATTTAGCTTATAACTTTCCAGTCTTAGTTAATAGATCAATTATATCTGTCAATTCTACCCTTAGAAAACATTTCAAAACTCCAAAACCTTTTGTGCGAAACTGATTGTGAAGAAAGGAATTTAAAGATGGAATGCCAATATAGTCACTTCATTAATAACAATATCATGCACATAAACAATAAAGAGGATAATACTATATGCAAATTGTTTATAGAAGGCTAAATGATCATACTTGCTCTTATTTATTCTAAAGTTTTTCACTTCTTGACTAAATTTTTTAAGTCAAGGATGAAGACTCTATTTTAAACCATACAGGCCTTTTGAAGATGGCAAACTTTCCTATACTCCCTTTAAGTAACAAACTCACGTGGTTGCTCCCTATACTTCCTCTTTAAGGTCACCATATAAGAAGGTACTTTTTATATCTAATTATAAGTAGTTGACATGGAAATGAATAGATGAATAAAGATTCGTTTAGTAACAGGCGGGAAAGTATTAGAATAATACTCACTATAAGTCTAAGCTTAGCTTTTTTTCCCCATAATTTATGCTTTAAATCGAGCCATTGATTTATCATAATTGACTTTGCTCAAAACACCCATTTACATCTAATATCCTTCTTTCCAATAGGTGAGTTCACTAAATCTCATATACCATTAGCATCTAAAGCATTCATCTCCTCTGTCATAGCATCTTGTTAACTAGGATAGGATAAGGCTTCAAGAACAATTTTCACAAGAATCACAGAATCAAGAGAGGGAAAAAAGAAAAAGAAGAGGAAGTTAAATGACAATAAAAATAAAATAGAAAATAAGATAGGTGTAATGACATCATTGAATATTGGATTTGATGTTGAAGAAGAGAGATGTATCAAACTTCCATCAGGATGATCCCTTCTTCTCAAATAGACAAGGCAGATATGTGGTGGTCATGTATATGTAGAGGTAACATTAGTGATTTGATTGGTGACCTCGTTAACTAATAGATCATCATCCTCCATCTTATATATTAAAAAGTAGGAAAGAAAGGAATGTGTTCTAAAAAGGTAACATCGACAGATATAAGACATTTGTTTACAAGATATTCATTAATTTTTAGACAATAGTATTGATACCTTTTTTGTAGATAAGAGTAGCCTAAAAAGACACATTTTAAAGATTTAAGATCTAACTTAGTAACTTGAGGGTGAACATCACAAATAAAGCAAGTATAAACAAAACTTTGTAATTTAATAAGGAACAAGGGTTTAGTAGAAAAAATAATATTATAAGAATTTAAGAATAAAGAACATGTGAAGGCATAAAATTGATCAAAAAAAAGTTAAGGTGGTTGCATTAGCCTAAAATGGTTTGGGAGCATACAACTTGCTTTAATGGTTTCAAGAAGATGACAAATTTTCCTTTTTTACCACACCATTTTGAGCTGGTGTGTCAATGTATAGGGATTAATGAAAAAAAAAGCATTTTGGATCATATAGGTTTAAAATTATGTTGAAAAATATTATTTGGCATTATCACTTCTCAAAGTATGGATAGACATAATTTATATGTTTTTTTAAAATAAAAGTCATTAGAAGGTTGCCAAAATATTATCTCTAGCGACTAGAATATTCCTTTAGTGACTGGAAAATTTTCTAGTCTCAGAATTAATAAATTTTTATACCATATGAAAATTCTTGATGATTAGAACAATTTTTATAACTATAAGAAACTCATATTCTCAACAAACATCAACAAATTAAAGAAAATTTATTTTAAAGCCCTAACATTATTTTCGTCAATCAGTGACCATACATGCATTGACCAGTGACAAGATCATAGGGGTTTTTCTCCTAACATTGAGGGGAGTCTAATGGTGGTGGTGGTGGTGGTGGTCAGCAACACTCACTGGAGGAAACAAAATATTTGAATTTTTCTCTGATTTTTCTTCTTAATTTTTGTGATGATTTTAGTGTTGTGAGATAAAATAAGTATGGTTATGACAGGTTCAAAGAGAGAAGTTGATTGATATATATGGTTAAACAGTAGTGAAAAATAGAGGAAGATGATGGTTCCATAAAAAGTAAGTGAAAATAAAAAATAGGAAAGATGAGGGTGAAAATAAGAGATATGTGTGCGTGTGTATATATATATTACAATATCCCCTTTTAAGAGAAAACTTATCCTCAAAATTTTCAACAATGCACTATTGAGGAAATATGCATGGGTATAACTCTCGCATCTCTTGCTTTGTTTCCTAAATGATCTCCTTGGTATTACCATTCCTCTATATCACCTTAGTTATAGGAATTTGTTTTGATCATAACTAATGCTCTTGAGAATCCAAAATAGCTATTGGCTCCTCTTTATAGGTCAAATTCTCATTCACCTTTATATTCTATGGTTGGAGTACAAAAGAAGGATTAGAGATATACTTACGAAATAAAAAAACATGAAATATTGGGTGGATTTATGACATATCCATAGGTAATGCCAATCAATATGCCACATTTCTAACCCTATCCATTATGTTGTAAGGTCTAATATATCTTGGAGATAGTTTTCCTTTCTTTCCAAACATCTTCACACCATTTATCGGAGATAACTTTATAAAAACAATGTCACCAACTTGAAATTCCATGTCTTTACGTTTTAGGTCTGCATAACTCTTTTGTTTATTGAACATTGTCTATAGTCTTTGTTTGATCAATGGAATCTTCTTTGATGTGACATTGATTAGTTTTGGGTCCTCCATTCGCCTCTCGCCTACTTTCTCCTAGCACAATGATAATCTACATTTTCGTTTGTACAATACCTTGTAAGGCACCATCCTAATGCTATTATGATAGTTATTATTGTAATTGAACTCGATTGGAGGTAAGTGTGAATCCCAACTACCTCCAAATTCCATTACGTACATTCTCATCTTGTGTTTTAAGGTTTGAATCGTCCTTTCATATTGCCCATTATTTTAAGGATGGAATGTTTACTAAAATCTAACCTGGTGCCCAATGCCTTTTGTAATTTCCTCCAGAATTGAGAAGTGAAATGTGATCCTCAATTAGAGACTATTGATACGGGCACCTAGTACAGACATATTATCTGCTCAATATACACTTGTGGGAGTTTGGACATTGAGTAGGTGGTTTTCATAGGTAAGAAATGGGATGAATTTGTCAACATATTTATGATCACCCAAATTGAATCACTTCAAGTCCTTGTATGAGGTAGGCCAACTACAAAATTTATTATGCTCTTTTTCTGATGCAATCATATTTTTATATGTTTTTAGGACCTTATATTTAGTATCTTGCATGTGTTTCATGGATATCTATGGCCTATTTATCATGTTTCATAATTATTAGAGCTTTAGACACATAAAATACAAAAAGTCCTTAAT
>JANZLD010000235.1:10223018-10234252 GCA_026413575.1 Erythroxylum carthagenense | reverse complement strand
CAACACTTTGCCTGTACCAAGTCCTAACCCGATCCAAATTACCAATTTACCCGTCGCTCTGGTAACGGGATGTTACAGCTGAAGAATAAATGAGCAATACTTTCTTGCTCTTGCTTGTATAATATACATATGTTTGGTATTGCCATATAATTTTTCTATCTATCAACTATAGGCAATCTGATTTTAATAGGTCTCCATATTGTGATTAAAGCCCTAAGTAACATATACTTATACTAGACTAGTTTATGTCATGGTACTATGTTTCCCTGCACTTGAAAAATCTTTCTACAATACACTTTGGTGTATTTACCATGTTTAGATAACATCCACCAATTGAGATATGTCTTATTTTCTTTGAGGTTAATGTTGTTGATCTGATTATGGAAACCAAAGTCTTGAATCCTTAATAAAATTTCAGTTGTATATGTTAGACCATAAGCAATAGATTGATCTTCACTAAAGATATTTCTGGTTGAATTAAATTTACTAATATCCTCACAAATTCCATTAACCAATCATTTATGATACCAAAAGAGTGTATTGATACCATTTCCAAATAATCTAATTATATGTGGCCTTACTTTGCTTCTTAATTTTAATATTGTTTACGTTGTGTTTGAAGCATTTTTAGGTATGTTGATCTTCCATAAACTCCTCCCTTTAATGTAATAAACATTTATTCGCTTAACCCATAAGGATTGTTTATCTTCAATAATCATCCACAACTTTTTAGTAAGCATGACCAAATTATAGACTTTCAAAGGGATCATATTCAAATCACCATGCTTCTTTAAAGAACATAACTCAGATCATTTAATGAGACTGAAGTATTTTCCTATTTTGATTATAGACCACAGAAAATTTTTTAGAATAGTATCAATTGTCTTGATAACATCCTTGGGAAGAGACATGTGAGCTACTAATGTAGACTCACTACATTAAGTATAGAGGAAATAAGTTAAGCTCTCCCAAATAAGGACAAAGCCTTCATACTTCAACCTAAGATCCTTATCTATATCTTATCCATCAAAATTTTGTAATCTCCATAAGTTGACTTAAAAGCAAAAATAGGAATCACCAGATATGTAATTAGCAATTCAATTTTATTGAAACATGTAACGTCAACAATCATTGATTCTTGATCTATTGCTTTGTTAGAAGTGTAATAAGAACTTTTGCTAAGGTTCACCTAAAGTCTATACATTTTAGAACATATTTTGATTGCAATCATTAAGGCTAATACAAATATTTTATCCACTTTAGATAATAACAATAGGTCATTAGTAATACTAAACTTGTTATACATGGCCTCTGACATTTAGAATGATATCTAGACTATCTCATTCTCTTTACTACCCTCTTGAGTGTTCTGCAAAATACCTCCATAACAAGAGAGAATAAGTTAGGAGAGGAAGGGTCTCCTTGATTTATACCTTTGCTACTTTTGAAACTTCTTGAAGGTTCCCCATTTATAAGCACATTGAAAGATGGAGTTATGATGCATTAAGATATCCACTCAATAAAGGTTTCAGGAATTCCCACTCCACATTGTCATAGACTTTCCTTAAGTCAATCTTTAAGGCGCAATCTTTACTCTCTTTTCTTTTGTGATAACCTTTTATAACTCCTGTATCAATAGAATGTTGTCACTCATTGATCTAATAGGGTTTTATGCTCCTTGTGTTTCATCCATATGCTTGATTAAAATCCTCTTCAATCTATTAGTAGTAATCTTGGAGATGATTTTGTAAATAAAATTGGAGCAAGCAATTGGTTTATAATCACTGAAATGTTTCATCTCTCCTCTTTTTGAAATCAGTGTTATGAAGTTTCTATTAATTTCCTTAAGCAATTTTCTACAATTGAAGAGCTCTAAAACAACTTCATGAACCATAGTTAATGTCAAAACCAAGTTTTTCTAAAAAACATCATATTAATACCATCTAATCCTAGGGCTTTGTATGAATTGATTGACTTTATTGCCTCATCAATCTTCTCACTGATGACAAGCTTGGATAATATATTAGCATCCCTAAAAGTTATAAATTCCGACATGTTCTCCTAGGAGTGAGCACTTACTGGTGCATTCATGAATAAAGTGAAATAATTAGTTGCTTCCTCAAGTAAAGCCTGTTGTTTAGATATGTTTTGATTGTTTTTAATCACACTAACAATTTGTTGGAACTCTTCCTTATTAATACAAATATGTGGAATAAAGTGGAATTTCTATCCACCTCTTTAAGCTGTTACACTCTTGATCTTCACTTCATCATAGAATAGTCAAACAATAAGGCTCTTGAAAGGTTATATATTGCATTCTTTAAATTTTGTTGGAGTTTACTGGAATTAGGATTTTGTATAGCTCATCTTGGATAGATCTTAAATCCTCTTTAGTAATTGATAGCTAATGCAGGGTGTATGTTCTACTTATACAATTGCTTTAGAGAGATTTTAATGAGTTTCATACTAGATGCATAAATAAATTTCTTAGCACCTTGAGCTTTAGTAGAGATAGCTTTCCAGATGATTTAATTAAAACTATTAAAGAGGTTAATAAATTATTGAATTAAAAAGTTGTACTGATACTTACTTTAAGAAATGCACATTGCGTGTTCTGAAAGGCTATTTGTAGTGAACTTTAAGGATGAGATAGGAAAATATTAAAGCCATTCCAAATTTTCCATATATATGTCTAATTTTTTCCTAATGAAACTGCTTTTATGTTGATTATTATTCTATGTTAAATAGTTTTCGCCAAAAGGAATATAAAAATCTGAATGTCTATAGTGCATTATCTAAACTCAGAGCAAGGTTGTTTAGAGACACTGACACCCTTAGCTTCCTCGGGATTAAATATGGCATTGAAATCCTCGTCAAGAGTTATGGTTTCTGAATGTTGTATATAACCCTTCTTAATTGATTCCTATGTTGATTTCTCTGAAAACATTGTTATGTAGATAAAGGAGATTACGCTAATTTTGTTTGTAGTGTTGTAAAACACATTAATATGTATAGCCTGATCAGACATGTCCAAGGTTGTTACATTCACACTTTGATAATTAAAGTATATCAAGTTCCTCTCATTGGGGTGATGAGGTAATTTGTAATTTGCCTCTAATTGGAAGATAACATCTGTAAACGATCACACTTTTCCTCCTTTATTCTTGGTTCCATTATGCAAAATATGTCTGATTTATGCTCTAGGATAAGATTCTTAGATAAAAGTTTCTTGGAAGGAGCATTAGCTCCTCTTATGTTCCAAGCATTGACTTTTATATATTTACATCTGAAACAAGACATTTTCTCCTCTTGTTAGATCTTCTAGATATTGGTTCAAATTCCTTTTTATTATCAACATATGCAACTTCTTGGTCCTCCTTATTTGTGATCTCATTCACTACTTCAACCTTTTTTAGGCAAATAAGAGTTTTACATATGTTTTCATCCTCCACACATTTTGCATTTATTATATGCTTTCTACCATAACCAAAATTAGCCTCGATGCTCTTATCAATCTGACATAGATCTTCAAAACCACTGTTGTTCATTTTAGGGATTTTTTGTTAAATTTCTTTCTTACTTTAACTCTTCAATTTCATTAAGCTTTTGTGTAAATCTAGTGCTAAAATATCTACCTATAGGTCTCAATTCTCTTTTGGTATCCAGTTTCTTAGGTTTTCAAGCATAAGTTATTTTAAGAGTATCTTTAACTATCTCAAGATTTTTATCCAACCTCATAACTAAAATTATTTATGGAAAATAGGTCATAGAACTCACCATAACACATAACCTAATAAAGTTGATTATGGAAGTCTCAATAGTGGCTTGAATGTAACTTGGTTTGTCAATGAAGCTAATAAGGTAGCTTAATCCACTTAGTATTTTAATGGTACTCCTTATGTGTTTTCCATCTTAATTTCATCAATTTTTTGTCTAGATCTCTAAAGGTTAAGCAAAATTTGCTTATTCTGCATATGCCATGATCCCTCTTTAAATACTTTCATGGTAGCTTCTTTACAAGAGAATCTGAAGAAAAAGGAGAGATTATTGTTAATCAGCATGTCCACTAACCTATGCTACATCCAATGTATTTGTGCAGATTGTTTCATGACAAGATAAGAAACTTTGTTGTCAAGAAAATATCTAATTAATATGGAACTCTACTTTTATGCACCAGCTTTTAAAATTTCAATGAGAGGTGAGACAATAGGTTGTTCATCACATTTGTTGGATGGGAAAAAACTAAGTTTAGCTTCTAGTTGTGGTCTTTAGCAACATGCACCCATGTCTTTCTGGTACCATTAGTATTCCTTTTCACAGGATTCAAGATAGGCATCTGCAAAGAATTATTCATGCATAAAGCTTTTTGGGCCTGAGGAGCAGTCGAAGAAGTTATCTGGCCTTATTATTTAGCTAAAATGGGCAGGAACTAAAAAATAGAAACATTATCCATCAGATAAAGCTAGTGTTTGACAGGTACAAAGCTAGCTGAGGTGGTTAATATTAAGTACTGAAAGAAGTAACTTCTAATTTGCTAGATCTGAAGAAGGAAGCAAGGTTAATGATTTGTAGGATTGCAAGGAAGCATAAATGTTATGATGAGTAAGAAATAGAAGAGCTAGTAGACCTAGAGTATAAGGTAGAAGGTAGTTGTAAGGAGAGCAATATAGTGAAGAAAAGAAAGCAGAATCAAGTTTGGAATAGTTGTGACTTAAGCAACAAGAAGAACTTTGAATCCAGCATCAAAAACTTCAATAGCTACAACATGGAAAGAAAAGGTTTTTCTAAATGGATATGATCCATCAATGTAGTCTTTGATATCGTGTTGTAGTCACATATTGTATATCATAGTTCTTATAAATGAGAGTCTTAATGTATCAGTATGCTTGTCTATTATCTTCTGTATCCTTATTACCTTAAGGCAATCTCCATCTTTCCTTTAAGCTATCAATAAGCATTATCTAGCTTCGATTAGCCAGTAATGCTTCCCTAATCCAACAGGTTAGTTTATTAGCTAATGGATGTTTTATGTTTTTAATCCCTTGTGTATCTTGTAATTTCTCGCTCTCCGAATCATGTAGGCATAGCATAAGAAAGCTAGTTTTACTAACATGGATTATCATTTTTTTTACTAGAAATATTGGAAATCCATTCCATTATCTACACCCATTCCTACTTTCTACAAGAGGATTTGAGATTATGCTAAATGTTGGGCCTAGATAGTCAGAAATAGGGACATGTGAAAAATTGATAAGAGGTAGATTCTTTTTCCAAATTGCATAGGACATATAACAGGCTTTGATTAGAGTTGTATCTATCTCTTATCCAAAGTCACTTTGGATTTACTAGCCAGCAAACTAAAAAGGCTTTGGAGATAATAGAATTCCTTTTGATATCTTCAGACTATTTCATTTTTGGAAAATTTGTTCTAATTTTGTCTAATTAAGATAAATTGGTAAAAAAAATTATGTTATATGTAACTTCTAGATAAGGAAATATTAGGAAGGTATTTAGGTAAGTTATTGGTAATAAAGGACATGTATCTGTAACGTATACTCAGTTAACACCTTGTATGATTTCAGAGACTTTGGAATTCATTGGCACTCAATTTCTAATCAATTTAAGCTCTGTTCTTTAAGAGAGAGGACTAATAAGAGACCAATTATCTGTCCAAAATCGTATGTTAAGTATATTACCAATGTGAATTTTGATGTAGGGGTATATTAGATCCCTTATTCTTATCATTTTAATTAGGGCCAAGAGTGTTCCATGGTTTCTTTCATGCTCTAAAAGTTAGTGTATACTAAGTAGTAGGCATGCATCTGTTTAACCCACATGCTCTCCTTTTTCTCCTGTAATCCCCATATCTATTTAGTGTAATCCTCCCTCCTAAATAGGGGGACTAGACTTTATCATAAGACACTTTAGCTCTATAGGTATTATCGATGTTTCCAAACAAAAGAAATATCTTAAGGATCCTCTCCATCTCCTTCACCAACCTTTTTGGAAAAATCAAATATGAGCCTCGGTGGGTATGAAGGTTAGAGAGAATGCTTTTGGTTAGCTGTATGCAACTAACTAATAAAGGAGTTTGCTTTTCCAAGCTCTGACCTTCCTCTTTATATGTTCAATTAGTTAGGTACAATCCTCAAACTTAAGCTTCTCAGGGAATATAGGTAGACCCAAGTATGTGAAGGGAAATTCCTATACCTACATGTTAGTAACCTTCTATAATAAATTTATGTTATGAACACCAGTAAAGATAATTAGCTTGCTTTTATCAAAAAGCATTTTCAAACCAAACATAGAAGTAAATAAATCCAGGGAGCTCAAGATGAATTTTAAAGATTAAGAATTTCTTCCATTGAAAATAGCAGGTCATTTGCATATGCTATGGAAAAAAAGCTTTAGGTTTTTACATTTGTGATGATAAGTGAACTATTTAGGGTATAGCATATTCCTTCTAACGATCCTAATTAGAATTTCAATAGAAATAGTAAATAGATAGAGAGATAATAAGTCTCCTTGCCTTATGCGTTTAAACTCTCTTAAGATTTGGGTGGGTTCTCCATTAATTAGAGTAGAAGGAAATGATATTGATACAAGCTCTTATTCATAATATTAAGGTGTCTAGGAAGTCAAGATCTTTGAGGCAATATAGGATGAATCCCTAATCCAATATGTCAAATGCTTTATAAATAACTATTTTCATGGAACAATTTTTTCTACTAGTGTTAATAAGGTGTTCTTTCAAGAGTTCTTATACTATTAAAAGGTTATCTCCAATCTTCCTTCCTTCAATGAATGCTCCTTAGTAAGGGCTGATAATGGAAGTGAGGGTACTTTTGAGTTATTAACTAGGATTTTTGCTATAATTTTATACAATAGGTTACAATAGGATATATAATAAAAATCCTAGGGGGAAGATAGTTTGTTAACCTTAGATATAAGACAAAGGTGGGTTCTTTTTTAAAAAATTCTTAGAGCATTTTATGACTTTAAAAGAATTCCAACATGTAATCTACAATAGCTCCTTTTATAATGTCCCATGTTTTATGATAAAAACATACATTGAAACCATCTAAACCAGGTTCCTTATCTAGTCTAAAGTCAAAGACCACCTTCCTAATCTCCTTATGGGTAATTAGCCTAGTAAGTTAGGATGAGGCCTCATCCTATATTCTAACTTAGATGAACTCTTTAATTTCTTGGGCAATTAAGGAGATACCTATGAAGTAACTAATAGTCCTCTATAATATTTGAAAGCAACATCTTTCATGACTTATTGTTCATTAGCAACCATTCCTTAACTGTTTGGGAGTGCTTTAATTTGATTTGTATTCCTAAATGCCACAATAATGATGAAAAAAATTGGTATATTTATCCACCTCCTTAACTCACTAGATTCTCACCTTTTGTTTGATATAGGAAGAATGGATGGTAAGGGCCTAGGTCTTCTTAGATCTTAAGATTAGGATCATTTGGATGTCATACAGTTCAACCTGTAGGAGCTAGAGATTCCTTTTGTCATTTTGGAGCTCCACTTCTGAATTAGGACATATTGTACTTTATAGAGTTTTGAGTTTAGTTTTTACTCTTGAGTTTTATGACTAATTGGAAAGGCTTACATTTAGGGATATGAGTATTAAAGCCCCTTTGACTGCATCCCAGAAGCCTTCTAATTGCATTATAAGATTATAGCACTTGAAAGGGGATTTATGTGGGGTAGAGCTTAATGTACATATCACCTCTAATATTGAGTGGTCTCAGCAAATAGAAGGACCAAACATGACATAGCTCAATAGGAAAGAACTCATTTAGAGAAAGTATGTTTGAATTCTATCTAGTTTTTCTCTCACGACAATAAATTCAGCTTGTTTGATTGAACATATTTGGCCTGTATAAATTAGGTTTATTACTCCAATGCTTTCCACTATAGTTGATAGCTCATTTCTATTAGTAGTTCTACTAATGAAAAGACCTTTAGCCTCTTCCTGTTTTAAGATTCAATTCAAATCTCCCTGTAATAGCTAAGGTAGATTAACAACATTGTTGATATTCTCTAGATTTTTTTATTGATAGTTTCTTTGGAATTTTAGATTGAAGGCATATGTGACTGTTATTAAGAATGGGCTAGCATGCCTTGTAGAGAGGCATTGTAAATGAATTAATTGATCAAAGAGAAGTAGACTTACTAAAGTGATAATTGAGGCATCAAAACCAATTATAATCCTCTCGTTATAGTGATGGGAGTGGTTGGATATATAGTTCTATTTGTTCTCCAAAACTCAGATCTTCCTTTGGATTAGAGGCTTTTATTTTGGTTTCTAATGTTATCTTAATCTTTTTGGTGCTTCTTGAATCTCTTGCAATGACCATAATTCACTTATATGTATCTTTTATGCGAGTGCTATTGAATTGTGACTCTGAAATAGTCAACAAGCTGTCCTACTCTTTAGGAACTATTACTTACTACTTTATTGGTCAATAATTGCTGTTGTCTTTATAGACGTCAATGATTCCATTTTTTCTTTATGTTTATGCCTATTTAAAAGGCTTCTCTTTTTTAGTAAAATGTGTGGTATTACAGCAGTAGTCTTCTCTGATTCTTTCATTTACTGTCTAATTATCAACATTGTGGTATCAGAGCCACCGGTAAGTGAAGTTTGCAGGTAATCAGAGATTACTTATGTCTAGCAGTGGTAACGGGGCTACACACCCTCTTATTCCAATTTTCAAAGGGGAGAATTATGAGTTCTGGTTTATAAGACTGAAGACACTACTCGGATCTTAGGATGTCTAGGATTATGTGGAGAATGGTTACACTGAACCTGATGCAGAGACAGTCCTCACAGTAGAGGCACAAACCAGACTCAAAGAAACAAGGAAGAAAGATGCAAAGGCACTAGTGATCATTCAACAAGCTGTTCATAACACTGTGTTTTCTGAATTGTGGTAGCAAGTGCATCAAAAGAAGCATGGTCTGTACCGCAGAAAGAATTTCAAGGAGATTCTAAAGTGATTGTGGTTCGACTTCAATCTCTCCGCAGAGAGTTTGAGATGCTTCAGATGAGGAATGACGAGACTGTATCTGATTTCTGGCTAAAGCTACTACTGTCGTCAGTCAAATGCGCACATATGGAGCCAAAATTATAGATCAAACAATTGTCAAAAAGGTACTTCGTAGTCTCAGCTCTAAATTTGATCACATGGTCACTGCTATAGAAGAGTCCAAGGATTTGTCTGTGTTTTCTTTTGATGAACTTATGGTTTCTTTACAAGCCCATGAATTTAGAATCAATAGAAATATCAACAAAGTGGAAGACAAAGCTTTTCAAGTGTAGGATAACAATATCAGCAGACGATGGCATGGTCACAGTGGCTCTAGGGGTCGTTTTTTGGGGTGCAGACAATCAGCTGGACATGGTAGAGGCCGTAATGATGACCAGTGATAACATATGAATAACATACAGTGTTATAATTATGGGAACTATGGACAGATGTGAGCAGATTGTTGGTCTAGAGAGAAGCAAGCGAATTTCACAACTGGAGACAGGAGTGATGCAAATATAGAAGACGAAGAGAAACTGTTTATGGCTCACTGTACATCAAGTGAAGACAATCACAAACATATATAGTTTGTCAACAGTGGATGTTCAAACCACATGACCGGTTTTAAACATCATTTCTCCAATCTTAACGAAACAGATACGCAAAAAGTGCAGCTAGGGAATGGAAGCACTCTTCTTGTGAAAGGCAAAGGGACTGTAAGTTTTAAATTAAGTTCAGGCAAAACTAAATGTTTACGTAATGTCCAATATGTGCCTACTTTAGGTTTCAATCTTATCAGTGTTGGGCAGTTAATTTCATGTGGTTATTTGGTGTTGTTTGATAATGCGGAGTGCTGCATTAAAGATAAACAGACAGAAAGAACGTTGGTGACTATCAAAAAGACTTCGAACCAAATGTTTCCTCTTGATATGTCTCAAATGGGGAATTTTGTGCTTACAGTAAGAGAAGATGATGAATCCATATTATGGCATCTCCGATATGGATACTTACACCTTAAGGGATTGCAGTTACTTCGAGATACAAATATGGTCACAAGCTTACCAAAGATTAATGATATTAAGTTTTTTCAGGGCTGTGTATATAGGAAGCAGACATGCAAATCGTTTCCTGTAGGTAAAACTTGACGATCCTCATTAGGTTTAGAATTGCTTCATGCTGACTTATGCGACCTTATGCAAACAACATCTCTTGGAGGTAGTAAATACTTTCTTTTAATAACTTATGATTACACCAGAATGTCTTGGGTGTATTTTCTGCACAACAAAGATTAGACTTTTGAAAAATTCAAGAGTTTCAAAGTCTTGGTGGAGAAGCAACGTGATTGTTGTATCAAAGTTCTACGTACTGATAATGGCGGCAAATTTGTGTCTAACAAATTCAATTCTTTTTGCGAAGAACATGGTATACATAGAGAATGCCATACACTCCAGAACAAAACGGTGTTACAGAATGGAAGAATCGTACTATTGGGACCCGATCTCGAAACCGGACCCCAACAAAAAAAAAACGGAAAGAAACTGAAGGAATGCGAATTCTTAACGCCAAAGAATGGATGAACGCGCATCGAATACAAATCAAATCGGAAGGCAAAGCAATCGAAAACGAAAGTATCAAATCAAAACAAATTGATCACAAAATGGATACGAATCAAATGGCGAATACCTATCGAATAGCGAAAACATCTGTTGGGACCCGATCTCAAAATCGAACCCTAACCGGATAAGAACGAAAAACAAAGTGTCGGAACGAATCAAACGGATTTCAAAACCAAACAAAAGCGACATACAAAGCGAAAGTATCGAATCATGAAGCGAAACAAAACAGAACATCGAATACAAATTGCGAAAACAAAATTGAAAGCGAAAACGAATCGAATAACAAATCGGATACGAATCGACAATATATCATAAAGCAAAATTGAATATGAATGGAGTAAGAATCAAATCAAAAGCGGTACAAATGATTCATTAGAACGGAAACAAATGTCCAACATCCAGGAACAAATATCTGATCAGACTATCGCGTTGGAAACCCCAAGACTAAAACCAAATCCGAAATCGGTATAATTTTTTTTTCTTTCATTCATTCTTTCTTTCATTTTCATTCAATCTCTTACAAAGTGATACACTTTATCACTTTGGAAATTATCAATTTCCAATCCT
>JANZLD010000235.1:10168085-10190647 GCA_026413575.1 Erythroxylum carthagenense | reverse complement strand
AAATATTATTTAAAATATATTAAACAATATGCAAAGCACAATATATTAATTATTATATAATTTTAAACCATATAAAATATAAATAAAAATATGTCTAGCCAAATCTTTTATATGGATTATAATATAAGTAAAACTAATATAAAAAATAAATATTAAAATATATAAAAATTAAATAATATTATATAAATCCTAAAATAAATATTCAAGTAGTAAATATAGTTAAATACATAATAAAACAATTGCGTAAGAGATTAGAAAAGATGAGTTTGCAAGAAAAACGTGAAGATGAGTTTGTAGGTATTATAGGAATTATGTGTAAAGCATAAAGATAAAAGGGACTAAAAAAGCTCATTAATTGATATTTAAATCTATCCAAAAAAAGCTATTTTATAGGCTTTTTTTAGAAGTTTCAAATTTAAGCTTCTTAAAAAGTTATATTTTGACTATCAAAAAATAATATCTATTAAAGATATAATTTTTTATTTTACAGTTAAACACTTATTTTTTAAAAAAAAACTTTTGTGGTGGAAATAAATACTTATTAATTTTTCAAAAATTCATCCAAATATATACTTAAAAAAATCATAATATACACTATGTTTCTTTTGTATTTTTAGAAAGAAGCTGTTTCTTTGAGTTAAAATTGTAAACTTATGATCACTAAGTGAACAACTTCTCGGAAATAGCGAAAAGGAGCGCACCAAACTTTTGAAGTGGGTAGTGATGCCGAAAGAGAACGGGATCTATCATACAAACCACCTAATTCACCTCTCTCTTCTTTTCCTTCTTATCGGGATAAGATTACACCTTTCTTTCATCGACTTCCTGTGGAATTGTTTCATCTACGAGCTCTGTCATCATTCTAGTGGTAGCCATGTCAACTTCCAACAATAACATGCCTATACATTCTAGTCGGAACTTACACATGTAGTTTTACGTGAAAGCAACAAGACTGACTTCTTTTTTACGGCTCAAAGTTTAGTTGGTTTTACAAACTAAAAGAACGCTGAATATTTATACTTTTTCTAACAATTAAAACAAAATTAAACTATTTTAAACTTATAAAGTTCATTTGAAGGTGAAAGTTGAAGAAGGTGAGTTGGAGAGAATGCCAAATTATGTACGTATACGCGAGAAAGATCACAAAATAAGGACCGGAGCCATTTTCCACACACGTGTTGTCGGAAAGTGGACACTACTTAGGTTTGATGTTGTATAGCAAAGATCAAATTCCAAATGTTCGTACCATTGAAGTGTAAGTTCGTATAGTTACGCAAAGAACCAATTTGTGGAAAACACGAGTGGTAATATTCCTAGTGACTTTTGTCTATCGTTCTGACGACATAAATTAAAGGAAAAACCTTTGGACAGATTTGTCAAATCTTAACCTTTCGATGAGAAATATGCCTTGGATTATTACGGGTAACTTCAATGCCATTTTATTTCTGCATGAGGGAGATCCTATAAGTCCCTTAGCCCTAAAGGGAATAAGTGACTTTAGGCAATGTGTTGAAGGAAATGCACTGTATGATCTTAATTCTAGTGATTCATGTTTTACTTAGAACAACAAACAAATTAGAGATTCCTGTATTGCCATGAAGTTAGATAGAACTCTCATTAATTCAACATAGAACTCTAGTTTTCCTAGATCACATAGTGTTATACATTAGTCAAACATTTCAGATTATTCTCTAGTAGAAGTAGATTTTTATCACCCATTCAGAAAAGAGCTTCTCCATTTAGGTTCCCTAATTTTCTTTGCTCTCAGCCCAATTTTCTCCAGTCAGTTGAGGAAGCTTGGTCCTCTCAAATTTAGGGTTCTTCTATGTTTTGTCTAGTGTCTAAATTGAAGCTGGTCAAAAAAGCCCTCAAAATTCTTAATTTTGGCCAAATTGAAGATGTGAATGTTAGAGTTAAGAATTGTCAAGTAAATCTTAATAACATTTGGGATCAATTGAGACTTTTGTCTAAGTCTACTATGTTGCTTGCTAAGAAATCGGAGGCCATTAATGAACTAATTAGAGCTTTAAAAAATCAAGAGTCTTTCTTTAAACAGTCTTCCAGGATTAAATGGTTAAAGAAAGGAGATCGGAACACCAAATTTTTCCATAACTCACTCATTGCTAACAGAAATAGAAACAACATCCATTCTATAGAAGTGGGTAATGGGTGAAGGATTGTAGGTCATGAAGAGATACAAGATCAGTTTTTTGAATTCTTTCTAGGTTCTATTGGGAGTAAAAAGTCTCTTCAATCTTCCAAGGACTTTGTGGATAGTCTTTTCCCTCATTCCTTACCTGAAAATCTTTATAACTCTCTTATAGCTGAAGTTTCAACTCTAGAGATTAGAGAGATTTTCAATTCCTTCAATCCAAATAAGGCTCCTAGCCCGGATGGGTTTAATGGATTTTTCTTTAAACAAACCTAACATATTATTGGGGAGGAAATCACTAGAGCTATCTAAGATTTTTTTCAACGTGGAAAACTTCTCAAAAATCTTAATTCGACCTTTATTACACTAATTCCAAAAAAATCCCACCCTTCCATAGTGTTAGATGATAGGCCTATTTCTTGTTGCAACATACTTTACAAGGTGATAGCAAAAATCATTGCAAATAGGATTAGAGAAATTCTTCCTCTCATTGTAAGTCCTAACTAAAGTGCGTTCATTAAGAATCGTAGAATTGGGGATAACATCTTGTTGGCCCAAAAAATTTTCAAGAATTATCATTCTAATAATCAGAAGAGATGTGCTTTTAAAATTAACCTCCAAAATGCTTATGATTTTATTTAATGGGATTTTCTCATTAATACTTTAGAAGCTATAGGCCTACCTCCAAAGTTCATTACTTAGATCTAAGAGTGCATTTCCTTCCCTTCTTATTCTATTATGATCAATAGTTCACCATCCAAATTTTTTAGAGGAAAGTCAGGACTGAGACAAAGAGGTCTTTTATCTCCTTTCCTTTTTATTATCTGTATGGAAGTATTTTCTAGGAGCTTGAATGATTGCATAGTCAGAAGTCCTCCTTTCAAATACTACTGGAGGTGCAAAGCCCTTAAACTCACTCATCTTTTGTTTGCTGACGACCTACTATTGTTTTGTCATGTTGATATAGGTTCAGCTCAAACTTTGCTCAATTGTCTGAGTTCCTTCTCTAGATTTTTAGGAATGGATATGAATCCTTCCCAGAGTCAGTTTTTCCTATCTCATGATATGGATCACTTAACCAATCAAATGGAAGTAATGTCTAGGCTTAGGAAAGGATCTTTCCCCATTAGATATTTGGGAGTACCTCTTATAACAGGGAGGTTATCGAGGAGGGAGTGTTTACTTTTATTAGATAAGATTGATGTGAGAGTTAACAAATGGACTCGCAAAAACCTTTCCTATGTTGGTAGATTACAACTGATGATATCTGTCCTATCTTCATTTCAAGTGAATTGGGCTTCTCACTTCATTCTCCCTTCTTCCGTCCTTAAGGAGATAGAAACTAAACTTAGGAATTTCTTGTAGGCTGGAAAGGTAGATGTAAACTCTCATTCTAAGGTTAAATGAAGTGACATTAATAGACCGAAAAGTGAGGGGGTTTAGGGATTAAACATTTGCCAACTAAAAATTTTGTCTTATTAGGGAAGAGGATCTAGTATCTATTTTATGATAGTGAGGTTTTATGGGTTAAGTGGGTGCATACGATCATTTTGAGATGGAAAAAATTTTGGAGTGCACAACCTACGAATAATAATTCTTGGAGTTAGAGGAAAATCTTATGTGTGAGGAATAAATTGGGGAACCAATTCAGATTTAGGATAAGAAATGGACATTCCACACTCTTATGGCAGGATCCTTGGCATGCGAGGGGAATCCTGAAGAGCTTTTCTTCACTGAAGGAGATAAATGGGTCCGGTCTACCTATGACAGCAAAAATTTCTGAAGTTATTAGAAATAATGAGTAAAGATGGCAGGAAATTGCTATAAAGATCATTGGTAATCTTGAACCCATACAGTACCAACCAAATAGCTCCAAACCGGATTATTTGGAATAGATAACTAGACCTTTAAAAAAGTATATCAATGGATCAACTTATAAATTCTTGAGACCTTCAACACAAACAATATCTTGGCATAAACTGGTTTGGTTCAAAAACAACAACCCTAGGTGTTCCTTCATTATGTGGTTGGTTGTCCTTAAAAAACTGCAAACAAGGGATAAATGTCATTTTCTACATACTCTTAACCATTATTTTCTATGTATATCGGACTTTGAATCCAATGAGCATTTGTTCTTTGAATGCCCATTCTCTAAAGTAATGTGAGAACATTGCCTCAACCACTTCCAAATTCTCATCCCAAACATGACAATCCTTCAATCCATCCTCAATTGGTTTAACTATAAAATCTCACACAATAACCTTTTCTCTATTTAACTGTCCACTACTGTTTACAACATTTGGACTGAAAGGAACTCAAGAACCTTCAAGGATGCAACCATGGATGTGGAGAGCTTATACTCCAGAGTAATCTTCTAAGTTCGGGAGCATCTCAACCTAAAAACATTGGTAAGTTAATTAGAGGTAAAAATTATGCACTAAAATTGTTTTGTAGATTCTCTATTTCAAATATGGTATCAACACATATTACAGCACATATACTCCTCAAATGGGAGAAAAGAGAGGATGGAAATAGCAGGCAATTCTACTGCATTTAAGGAAGCATAGAGCTTTGACAGGAAATGATTTTGGTGTCGTAGGTGTACAGCTCCCCTTTGATCAGAAGCTTTTTACTTAGAGAATCATTTCCTATGGAAGCCCTTTCGGGAATGGCATATACGATAAAGACAACCTTGACATTTTTATATTGAACATTCAATCTTCTTTTACCAAATCTGATTGCGGTTTGTTACTTGGATTTTGTATATGAGTGTTGAAATTTTGTATTACTGGAATACTTGTGACTGGTTTTAGGATACTAGAGAGAAGGGCTACATTTTTAAGGTGTCAAGGTAGGAAATAGGGGAGGAGTGTTAGTAGTAGTGCTGTTTATATTGATTTGTATTTATTAATATTTTGCACTACCTTATGTCTTTTGGTTGATAAAAGATTTCCTTCAAAAAATCTCTAGTGGTGTACATAACATTTTCTATTTGTATAACAGTTACTGATTTACCAAACAAAATATTCAACACTCAAACTTGAATTTTAGTAGAAGATGTCCACTTAATTCATTAATGCTACTTATTAAATTATACATTAATTCATTATTTAATATGACCCATGTAATGAAAATAACACAAAATTATTTTATTGCAACCAACTTACATTCAAAAGCTTTTTTATTAATTTATGTTAATATACAACACAAATTATTAACTAATTGTTGATAATTTGTGAACATTAAATTTTTCTCAATAAATTATGCATAAAATTTAAAATATTGTTTATCAAACAAGAATTGAGACTTTTTTAGAAGAAAAGTGTCAAGAAAGAATTATATTAGTAATAGTTATTAAGTTAAGATATAAGTATATAGATTATTATTGGAAACAACCTTTGTACTAGTTAAAAGTAAGGTTCATACTACTGGACTTTTCTAAATCTAGCGTGTCAGCAGAATTTTTACTAAATATTGTTGACGATATTGTTGTATAACCATACAACATGCGATGAACATTTATAAGGTTATAGTAGGGAAGAACTTGTTGAGCTATCTGTATATGAATTTATAGGAAATAGACCTATCTGTACCTGAATTGATACAGTGAAAAGTCACTAGTCCGCATAAACTATTTATTTTTAGAACTGAAGGAAAAAGAAATCAAAATCAATGTGTGTGAGCAAGCTACTTAAAATCAAACATTTGAAGTTAGGAAACATATAAACCAATATTGAAAACAGAAATTTTAGTAAACTTGGAGTGAAAATAAAAATTGGAGGAGGAAGAGGTAGATTACAGGTTTTACATTTTACCAACATTGTTCAAGATTTGTACTAAGAAACATTAAGTAAACTATTAGCCATTAGGTGAGATTTATTCCAATATAAATCTTACAAACATATTGAATCTGAAAAAGTTCAATATTACGTAACCCTATTTTTAACTATTTATTAAATATATCGTATATTATATGATAATGAATAAATACAATATATTATACACAATGGTCGTGTAATTTGAAATCTTTGGTTACAAAACTTTGTTAAAAACTATTCAATTTAAAAGCTTAAATTGATCTCAATAAACAATTTATAAATTATTCTTATTAAAGTGTTGAATATCTTATCATTTGTGTAAACTTAATCTATCAATGCTTATTCAAAATGTAGAATTTAGTTTTAGAATTAAAATTTTAAATTTCAATTAAGTCAATTTATGTTAAATTAGCTTATGCATAGAATAAATAACTAGGATTAAAATTTAAATTTAAAATAAAGAAGCATTAACGCTAGAAAGGATTTTTAATTATACACGACGTATATTTAAGTATGTATTGTATTTATCATTGACTTATACATAATAGTGAGCATCTTAAAGTGGAGGAACGTGCACGCATGATGCCATATCGCATCACGTAATATTGATTCAACTTTCAAAGCTTCACTTCGTAGGCTTTTTTTTTTTTTTCCTACGTAATTTAATCATTTTAGAAGTCCACCATGTTCTTTAATCTTAAAGCTTAGAATGTATGCATACAAGGAAAGATATAAGTGAATATATTCTTTAAAATGCATGATCAGGTACTTACCTCATCATTTTCCCTTACGTATAGGGTTATGACAAAACAGTATCTTTTAGGTTTATTCCATGCGTAACAATAAATACATAAATAGATAGTGAGTGCAAAGGCAAAAGGGGGTATTATGCTAATTTCCCTTTTCATTGGGAGCAATATAAGTTGCGGGAAAAGGAAGATTCGATGGGAGATACTTTGTAAGTAACTTAGCTTAATAATTCCAAAATGTCTTATCCTTACTTTTTTTAATTTTTGTCATTTCAATCTTATAAGACATAATCAAAGGCTAGAAAGTAATGTGAACTCAGCAATTTTTTTCTTTTGAATTTTGCTAAATAAATAATTTTTATTTTAAAATATCTTCCTTTCCTAGCAATTTAGTACAAAGAAAATTGAAAAATCAATTTTTTTTTGGAAATTATCCTCTCCTTTTTCTTTTTGGAGCTTGGTAAAGCAAAAATGCTTGAGGAAAAAATTTGATATCATTTATAATGATTCACAAAAATAGTCTCTCTTTAAAATGTAAAGGGAAGGTTGCGAGTATTGATAACTCACTCCCAATTCTTTCAAAACGGAGAACTTTTGAAGTTTGCCCTATCAACGAAATAGTAGTAAATTCAAGTTGGCTTTCATTATTAATTTAACCAAAAGTTTATTCAATTTGACATAATATTTTTCTCAATTAATGAATCAGATGATTAATTTGATTATGAATTGTGACTCTTAATTACATCATGTAATCATATTTTTAATTAATGTTACTTAATTATGGAGAAGTTTCTAAAATACTAGCTTAACACCTAATAACTTAACTTTTTCATTAGACACTTGGAAAAGATATTTCAGTCCAAAAATTGTAATTAATATATGGATGTATCCAAAATTAGTTCAGTATAGAGATATAGGCTCTTTTTGAATGTTAGCTGATCAGCTATTTCTAATCTAACCAACAACCAAACAAAACCAATAGTTGTTTGGTCATTGGATAGTTTGGTTGGTTAATTCAACCCAACCAGCTAATTTGTGAAATGCTGGTCATGTGTAGTGTTTTGGATAAACAACTGAATTAGCTATTTGACGATTACTATTCTACCCTTTGTATAATTATACGATAAGATAAGAGGCTGATAAAGCTTTTTCATTTGTCTCTAGTACTCTTCATATGGGACAAAAGCTACATTTGTATAATTATAAGATAAGATACTCGTACAAAATAAAAGGTCTTATAGTAAAGATAGAGTCAAGATTTTTCATCACTTCTTTTGCAAGTTTTGCAGAAGAAATAACAACGTGAAATTTGGAGTTGCACCGTAAGTAGCCAATCATGGGGGTAACTTAATAAACAAAACATACGTCATATTAGAAATGATTTTTGATGATCAATATATTATAAGATGTTGCTGAAATGATTTTTGAGTTAGAAAAATCATTGAAAGCGTGTATAGGGAGAATGCAGAAAATTATGAAAAGTTGATATGTGTATATTATGTTTTCATAGTTTCTACGTGAAATTTTGGATGCTTTTACAAATGAACAAAAACGAGTTTAGAGTTAAAGAAAAGATGTTAGATGATGTCTGGATATGATAAAAATAGATTTTAGAGAAGAAATTGGAGAATGAGCAGAAAAAAAGAATGCAATAGAAAAATGAAGAGTGCAAAAAACGTTAAGAATATGCGTCAAAATTTTCCGTTTTAATGTTTGTGTTTTAACTTGGATTTTTAGAATTGGTTGTGAATGTGTTGAGTTGAATGAAGTCGAAGGTGCAGATTGAAATAAGTTAGAAATGGAAGAATTAAAAAAAAAAGAGAGGAAGAAGAAGAGAAAACAACAGTATCAAAAGAAGGAAGACGAAAGGAAGTTGCGATCATGCTTGATAAGCACGATCGCGAGATTTTTCAAAAATCGCGATCGTACTTCTGCACAATCGCAACTCTTCTTTTGAGTTTGGAAGTCCCGAAGCACAATCGCAACACTGATGACTACCGATAGAAGGCTTTTTTTTTTAACATCCTTTGATCTTTTACCTATGACTTCTTCTCTAGACATTCAAATGATATGAGACTTGAACCGATAGACTTATAAGACATGTTTCTTCATCTCCATAAAAAATTATAACCATCTAAAATGGATTAGTTGATGAATTTAAGATGAGAATGTTGACTATGTTGGATTATGATAATCAGAAAGATTTCATTGAATAGGCTTCGGTATTTTGATTATAACTTATTATGTAGTTATCCAAATAGAATGATTCTTAATTTAGATTAAACTAGAAACATAAGCTACAAATTTTATGAAGAAATCAATTTTCTATTCTGTCTTTAAAGTTTCCAAAATTTGGCTTGAATTTGAGTACAGAGTATTGTTTTAGTTTAAGAATAGTCTAAAGTATTTGGAGTATAACTTTCGAAATATTGAATCAAATTGTATGATCTTGGTGTCATTAGAAACTTAAAATATAAGGGAACAATTTTTTAGAAAAAAGTGTTGCCAAATTATTTCATTTTTTATTGTTGTTGTTGTTATTATTATTATTGTTATTGTTATTATTATTATATATTTTTTATTAGAGTTATAAACTTAATTTTTGTAGAATTTAATATCTAAAATCTACATTTCTATAAGAATATTGAATGAAATACTAAGATATATAATATTCATACCTTTATAATTTTTTTAAAGTAATATCTTCATAAGTCATTTTACATACAATCAGCGAATATTAAATAGCTAATTTTACCGAGCATCAAATGACAAATAGCTAATGCAATCAGTTGGTCAAATCAGCTAATATAATCAGCCATCAGCTAACAATTAATGCAATCAACTGATTGTCAAATAAGGCATGGCTTATTAATCAAATCCCTAACTAAATTGTTTCAAATTTGTTAGCTTGTGAGAATCCTGACTTCCAAAATTATACACATAACCATTATTAGACTTCATTTAAGCGGAATCTTTAAAGAAGACAAGTGAGTAATGCCAATCTCCAAAAATGATATCTTATCGTTTAATTTGGAGGCAGGCGTGGAGCTACAATTGTCAATGTATGCATAAAGCTTTGTTTCGATCATCAAACCAAGAAATCCCCTGAATTTCGTGCTGCCTTCGTCATCGTTGGACTATAGAGTAAGATAACATAGCTCTGAAATCTTTAAAGACTCCGTCCAAAGCTCTCCGTTGACATTAAAAAGGTGCATTGATGTTACGTTATTAAAACTCCGTTACTTGTTTGTTTTCTTAGTTTCAGTTTACCCTTCAATTGCTTATTTCCATCTGTCAACATCAAGTTACCGGTACCGTTCTGTCGCCTGAGAAAACATGCCAGTGACGATATCGGATGCCGCGGCTACACATCCCGATCAGGAAACAACTGCTTTTTCATCTTCATCATACCAATACCAGTGTAGTAACAATTCTTCAAGCAGCAGATGTGAGATTGAAGAAGAGAATTCTAATGAGTTCTTTGAGATCAATCATATGGAACCCATCAGAGAGGAGTGCGAAGGGAGCCTGTTTTCAGTGGATGTTCATAACAGGGATGATGAGGATTGCGTTTACGTTGGTGTGGGAAAGAGTGAGTCAAGCATGGATGCTCTTTCATGGACGTTGAAGAACGCCGTAAATAATGAGACCACCATGGTTTATCTCATCCACGTCTTCCCAGAGATACACCACATTCCTTCTCCATGTAAGTAAGCCACAGATTTCAATCTCCCTATGTTTGTTCTGGGTTCTTAGTTTTTATCGATAAGCGTGCCTTTGGGTCAAAAACAGTGTCTGTCCTCTGTCGTCTTCGACCACTTGCCCATGTGAGCTTGTGCTTGTGGTCTTAAACTGCCGGCAGCGACTTCTGACAAAAAACATTAGACTTTTCTTCCGCACCTACATTATTGACTTTGATTAGGCTTTAGTTATTACTTATTATAGTTAATTAGGTTTTAAAATGAAAGACATTTGTCAACACTTAATAAACAGAAAGTTTTCAAACATAAAAACTTATTTTAATATATTTAAATATTTTTAAACATAAAAAATTATTTTTAAAAATAGTTTTTATGTCTAAAAGGTAAAATATTTTTATGTTAACTTTAATAAATGGATATATTGAATTAATTTAAAATAAATTTTCAATTTAATTATAACAAGAGATTTAATTATATAAAATTTAAAGAATTATTTTATAATTAAAAAATAATTTCAAATGATATTAATTAAACGTGAATGGATACTAGTATTGTGTTGTACTAATACTGAAATCGATAAAAGATATATTCACAGCTTGTTTAACACTTAGTCTCTATGTGTAAATAATTATTAATTATTAATTATTAATTATTTTCATCTCTCAAATATTATTTTATATTTTTAATTTTCATATTTATTTTTAAAATTTATCTATTTATTTGTCAATGTCTATCTACTTTAAATATGCAATATAGACATCTAGATTTAATTTAGGCATAATAAATAGATAGAATTATAAAGTGAATGTATAATTATTAAGGGTACACTTTTATTTTCAATTTAAAACTTAATATAAAATTTTTATTTAATTTTTCAATTTATTCTTATTTTTATAACACATGAAGAATTTTAATTTTTAATTTTATTTTATTATGAAATAAGTTAGTAAGAATAAGTTGTGATTCTTATATATTTCTTATGCAGTTTTCTTTATTTTAGCAATAGGAATATCCATGCAGATGTATGGTTGATTTGCTATTATATAGGTCCTCCTTGTATCTTGTATGTATATAAAAATATATGAAAGAAAATACCATACATATTCATAATTTGGTATTAGAGCATTTCTTCCTTAAAAATCACTAGTTGCACCGTTTTCTATCAGCAAGAAAATATCCACCATGATCATTCAAGATTTTCCCCCACTTTTGGAGATTCTTTTGCCTTTTTTTTTAGTTGCCCACGAGATGTACTAAGAGGATCCTAACTATGAGAAAACACATTTAAGTCATTCACATTCAGACTAATCATCGCTCGAACCGGGTAGGTCCTTTGTGGGAGATAAATGACCCAAAATTTTAAACGGCTGCATACATGAGAGGGGTTCGAATCACGACCTTACTTAAGTTAGGAAAATCCCTTATCAACTTACCTACGCCTAAACTCTAAGTTTTAATCTCCAGTTTACACCCGCCATTATAAGAATACATATACGGTCGATGTTTACTAGAAAAAGTATGGCTATCCCGAATGGTATAAACTCAAGTAAGATGAGAGAAAAAACAATTATGTCTGTTAAACATAGCACCTCCCTTGATGATACTACCGTGTAATCAGATGAATCATTTAGGATTCTTAAGCTCCTAAAACTCCTAATCATAGTCCTAATCATATCTTCTTCATGTAAGAAAAGAACCTAATATATTTGATTTTTCAAAGGCCTCTGATGTTTAATATATCTTCACTTCTAATTCTATCATCCTTTATCTAAAGTTCACTTGACATTTGCTTTTCAGTTGTCTTCTATTTCTATTTCTAGTCATTTCAGTTGTCTTCACTTCATGAAAGAAAACTTTTTGCATATTCACAACTAAATAAATAATAACAATTTGATTATTTAATGTAAACTACCAATAAAAATTCCAATTAATATATTAATTATTGAACTTGTTGTTAATATTAAAGTACTTTAAAATTTTCACATGAGTTGTATTTTATAAAAGATAAATTTTATAACAAATGACTAAATTTTAATTATATAAAATTGAGAGAGTATTTTGTAATTTTAAAACATTGTTTATAATGGTGTTCAGTATTTAATAATATCAACATTGTACTATATTAATACCAAAACTAAGACGAGATTTGATACTTGATTCATTGACTTTAGATAAGGTTCAATCGAATCAAACTAATTTTACCAATATATGATAATTACATGATATCAGCACTTTAAGAGTTTTGTGTATTTTGGGTCCTCTTTATGTGCTTAATTTCGTTGTGAAATGTATAGTACAGTAGAAAATTGATGGCCATATTAACTAATCATGTATTTACAGGTGTTTTGCGTTTGCATCCAACAAAAAAAAAAAGGTGTTATTTTAGTGTTAGAAGTAGAACATGTTAATTAAAATTTTTTATTTTATAAATTTTAGGTTTTATATTTTTAATCTATAAAAGATAGAGACATTGATTCATAGTTAAGACATTGATTCATAATTAGGATATGTTTAATTACCAAAGTGGAGTATTGGATTGAGGTTTGTGCCTTTGAACAGTGGGCAAGCTTCCCAAGAGTCAAGTGAGTCCCCAACAGTTGCAGAGTTACATGGTACAAGAAAGAGGCAAGAGGAGAGAACTCCTTCAGAAGTTCCTCAACTTATGTTCTGCATCCAAGGTACCCACAAAATCTTACACATTTTTAATCCCATTCATAAAGATTTTGTTAGAAGGAGGAGGTTCTTGCATGCATTTAGATTGCCAGTCTGTATGCAACTGAATCTGATCCATGTAACCCATAATGAAACAGGTCAAGGTGGACACCATTTTAATTGAGAGTGACATGGTTGCCAAAGCTATCCTAGATCTCATTCCCATTCTCAACATGAGGAAGCTAGTGCTTGGAACCACCAAGTCCAATCTAAGGTCTGTTCAAAATATTCCCATTAATAACTTTAATATGTGGCTTCCAGGATTGCAAGTTAACCCATTAACATGTAAATAGTCATCTCAATTGTTGTGCATCAAGACAACTCCTGTTTTCTGAATAGACACTTGTGCTCTCATTGCTTTCAATCACTAACATAGTCCCTCAAACTTGCAACAATTGATTAGGAAATTGAGGGCTAAGAAAGGAAATGGAGTAGTTGATCAGGTACTGCAGAATGCACCAGAGTTTTTTGAGATTAAGATAATATGCGATGGGAAGGAAGTGGATGATGAGATAATGAGTGGACATGCCTCACCACTTGCCAATCATAATAGTCCCAAGCATATGTCCCAGTTAAAGCAACAACAGCCCACTTCCAATGATTCTTTTGCTTGCATGTGCTTCAAATCTCCTCGGGTAATGTAAACTTTAAGAAGCACTCAATCCTGGGAACGGCTTAGTCGGGAGATTGTTAGACTGAAGATTTGAACTTCATATTCACAGAAAGAAAGTGCGTGTGATACATTTTTAATTTTGTGAAGTAAAAATCTATATGTAAGGGAACACAGAATCTCCTTCCTAGAAGGTAAGTGAAAATATAATAAAACCTTCACTCTACTGAGTCTTGAAAATCTTTCATCAACTCTGCAAATTATATAGATTTCCAAAAATGGATTTATAGGACAATCTAAGCTTGGATTATACTTTCTTAATAATTTGGAACTGACGCTGAGTTCATTTTAGTCATGGTACTAGAAAATGGCTATATTGCTTGGAATAAACTCTAAGAGAATACGAAGTTTTTAGATACAAGTTATGTCTTAAAATGAAATACAATTTTAAATCTGCTTTATTTACAAGCAACAAAGCTATAAGTAACGCAACTAAGAATTTCACAGAGAGTTCGATCTTGTTGCTAGATGAATGCTAGCGACATACTTAACACATGCAAGTCGAGGAACTACATCAATCCATCTCAAGCTTAGTGGTTAAATCTACTGCAGTGAAGATATACTCTAAGGGAAGTCTTACAAAAAAATAGCTCCACGTCATGATGATAAAAAATTTAACAACCCTCATTCTTATTACTCTTTCAAAGTGAAAGCAAAAATTGAAAAGATTGTCTTATTTCAAACCACAATTATGAAATCCCCTTTCCTCTATTTCATGCCTTGAAATGCACTATTCGAAGAGGCTCACCCTTCTTTTGTTGAAGTGCAAATGGTCTAAGTTCCCTCATCTTGAATCCCTAAGAAAAATGATCAAGTTAGCTCTTGTGAATAGTTCAATGCACTATCTCCCTTCAACCATTTAGGAGTGGAAGAAGAGAAGAGCTTCCTGAATAAGGAAAATGATCCAACGACTTCAAAAAAATTGAACAAGGAATCGTATGAGATAAAAATCTCATATATGATTCTATAGAGTAGAAATAAGGTAACTTATTTATCAAAATTTTCATCATCACCCCCAAAACATCAACCGGAATAAAGTTCTATTTGAAAATTAATTTTATTTCATCACCTAAATCTTGAAGAACTCCCAAAGGATTGACATATTCCAATCCAATACATTGTTGTATCCTAATGGAATTGTGATGCTGAAATCTTAGTTAGAGACGGAAAAAGATTTCACACATCATGCACTAATATATTTTTAACATTTAATTAGATTAGAAAACCATTCAAATTCAAATTAAGAAAAAAGGCTCGTAGATAAAAATTCTTTCCATCTTTTTCAGGATTATTGGTTTTATAGTGAAAAGTATATATAGGATTTTGTCACCTCTCCAAGAATCTCTCCATTAGGTAAGGTTTATTGGCCCAAGCCCTTATTCGTTGAGGTGTCACAGGTAATCCTACCACAATTTATCCATACCAGAAGCAGATATAACGAGTACTTTACAATGTAATTGACTGTGCTTAACTTTGGTGATGTTTTAGCTGAATTGCTCTTTGGTAATCCATTCAACCTACTACACGATTTGCAACAGTACCTACTTGGAGTATATAAAGTACTGTGCTCTAACGTCATCTGTACAGAAGTAATCCTCTCAGCAAGAAAAATACTGTAAAGAGGAATGTAGATTCCCCTTGATGACAAGAATCCAAGAATAATTTTATGCATTACAGGTTTGGAACTACTAACAGGCAACAACATGATACATTTCCTTATCATTTGTCAAGAACACGAAAAAACATGACTTTATCCTCATCACCAGCAACCCCTGAGATGTTCAGAACAGTTACCCCTTAAATAGAAGCAATTGCAGTATGCAATCATTACCCTTCTAAAAGAAATCAAACTCCAGATAGTTATTGGAACCTTTCTGATCAGAATGAACACCAGCTGCAACTGCTGCCTTTTCACTGGTTGATGCTGGAGCTGGTATTCGCTCAATTTCTACTGGCTTCGGTATCTCAGGAGGGGTAGCGCATCGTATTAACGCCCAATTCACACCTTCAAAGAAAGGATGCTGCTTAATTTCAGTTGCCCCTCGTTTATATGCCAATCGGTGTTGTGGTTCTTTAACAAGTAAACCCCTTATGAGATCCCTTGCTGCAAAACTGACAACTGGTGATTCTGGAAACCGAAGAGGCTGACCAACAACATTGAATAATGTTGCGCGATTGCCTGATCCTTTGAAAGGTGTTTTACCAAACAACAGTTCATAGAGAAAGATTCCAAAAGTCCACCAATCTACAGCACTTCCATGACCTTCACCTTTGATAATCTCAGGGGCCAAATACTCGTGTGTCCCAACAAATGACATAGATCTGGCTTCGGTTGGCTCTGCTATGAGCTCAGGTAATGGACTGACTTGATTCCCAAGTTCAATTTTGGGCTTTCTTTCCTTCTTGGACTTGCTAGAAAAAAGACGTGGTGAGAAGCATGTTGTGGGAGCAACACAAGATGGCTGAATGCATGAAGGCTCAATACAAGCAGGCTGAACACAGTAAACAGAATTCTTTCTTAACGGATCAGACTCAATGGATGAAGTTTTGACAAGAGTTGGGCTCACGGTACAACGAAGAGAAAGATCAAAATCAGAGAGCATTATATGCCCATCTTCCCTGACAAGCACATTTTCTGGCTTAAGGTCCCGATATATAATTCCTAGCATATGCAAGTACTCCAAAGCAAGTAGCACCTCAGCTACATAAAACCTGCCATTTATAACAAAGAAGAACAATTCATTCTCAACCATTCAAGAGCTTATACATTCAGAATATGTCCAGTTACAAGTTTTAGCTCTACAGTAATCAACTATGAGATTAGGAATGTGCCACAGCTCAGTATCGCATTAGTTAACAATATCACAATAATACCCATGGAAAGTACAAGTATTGAATTCAAAAGTATCATCCAGAAAGAATATCATTTTGTGAACACCTAGTCATTGACAACCAAAAAGAATGAGGATTGAACCAAATAAGAATAAAATTTTCTATCCTTACAGTCTACAAGATTTGAAGGCATTCAGATTTTAGTCAAGTTTACCCTTCTCTTTTGATGCTAATAGCACTTCCAATCGCTCCAAACAACACCAGGAAATAACAAACCTCAACATCTTTTGTAGCGATTACTAATCAGAGCCCAATGACAGGTAAATAATGATCATCCAATTGTTACTTTCTACAACAATGAGCTGATCCCTTCCGCTTTTTCTTCAAAGCCATTTTATAAACAACAATTAAGTGAAGTCAGGACAAAAATCTGATGGCTATCTACTAGGGATGCGAGAGCCGTGTCTTTCAAACTAATAGTTGAAACAAGAACCTTGTAAGTCTTTCCTCCTAAAAGTTCAAAAAGACATGATGAAGGAAAAGCTACACATTCATTTTCACCCCTATTCTCATCCTTATTGTTTATTAGATGATGCAAAGTTTAAAGGTATTTTTGCTACCTTGTTTTCACAGAACAAACAGAAGACGCAGCAACTCTTAGGCACAGTAGTACAAATATAACATTTTACTGATACAAATTAAAAGAGAAAAAAGATCAATGAAGGAAGGTGGGGTATTCTTTCACAATCACCAGCCATAGAATTAAATTATATGAATTAAAATGTAATGCAATTCTTAAGGAGCACGCAAGGATGCACGCAAGGATGAATAAGAAGTAAAGCAAAGGCATCCAACACACAAAGGATGCATTAACTTCAAAAAATGGCTCATGATTATAATAGAAGTATATCCATATAAAGCCGTAACACATACGAGCACGTGCTTTACCAGTTTGCAGACAAAGTATTTCATGTTTAGGAAAACCAGTTGTAGGTATATATTCAAGAAAAACCATGAATCATGAACTAACGCATACCTAGAACAAAATATGGATACATGTGACATATCAAGCATTCAATAACGCGTTAATCAGGATCAAAGAGTATATTTATCTGCAAGTCTGCAACACTCAGAGAAGAAATCACAAGATATAGAGCATGGATCGAACCCAGCTCCAATTATATCCTAAAAGTCAGAACTCAAGGATATCTTAAATGTGAACTTGCACAATCCAAGAGACAAAATTCAATTTCCTTTCAGAGAGAGTTCTGCAACTGCTTCTCATAACTCAATTATCGCCCAGCTCATAGAAAAATAAATTTAAAGATTATATAATATATGATCCACTTATTCTTAAATATAGATCAGGGTGATCTCATTTTTCCGTATTAAAAGTTCTATGAGCTTATGCTCCAATAGGCACCTTTTCCTATCTAGACTAAATTGTTTGCAAACATGATAGACCATGTGAGATTTATGATGTCATAATAAGGCCAACTTTTCAAATCAGAACATATCAAACATAAAAGACTAAGTCAAGTAAATGTGTTACCAAATAATGACCTAAATATAGTTGCAATGATAACTACGAACAAGTATAGACAATAGATTGTAAAAAACAAATGATTATTAGAAAGTTCAGATATTATACTTCACTGCTTGTTCAGGAAAATATTTCCCTGGCTGCCTCTGTCGAAGAGTGTGCAAATCTCCTCCAGGGCAGAACTCCATCACCAAACAAGAGAACTTGTCTGTTTCAAAGTGGCTGTAGAGTGTTGGAAGGAATGGATGGTCAAGAGATTGAAGTATTTCTCGTTCTGTCTGAGCTCGAAGCAGCTTCTTACGACTGGCAAGAGAGCCTTTGTCCATAACCTTCATTGCAAAATAACACTTAGTTCCACTCAACTCTGACAAGTAAACACTCCCAATATCCCCACAACCCAACCTCTTGAGCAGTCTAAAATGACTCAAACCCATAACTCCATCCTTTGATCTAACAGCTTGAATGGCTTCCCATCTTAAGTCATTTGCTTTGTGAGGTTTGCTTATACCACTACTAAAGCTGCTGCAAGTGCTCTCATCACTGATATCACTGCTTGTGCTTCCTCTATGCATGCTACTCTTACCACTTTCCACATAATCTACACGATCACTAATCTTTGTACTTCCACTAGTCTTAGCAAGACTGTTAGTTCCATCACTAACTTTGGCAGATACAGAACTGTTTTTAATGCTTCCACCGCCAGAAATTTCCTTTTCTTGGTCAGCAGAATTATCCTGTGAACCTCTGGTTTCATTAATGGTTGATTCTACCTTCGTTGATGCTTCCTCAGTAGTAGGTACAGAGGAACTCGATTCTAACTTACTACTCAAAGAATCGGTAAGCCCTTTCCTACGAGAATTTGGTATCTGTTTAGTTTCGGAGGCTGCTAATACAACCTTTTTTGATGTGTTATCCACAAACCTTGGACCTTGCTCATCAATTTGCTCAAGCTTTTCCAGTTTAGAAACTTGTGAAGGAAAAGGTTTTGAATCATTAATCTCTAATTTCTGAATGCTAGCTGTTGTCTGCTGCAGCTTCAGGGAGGTTTTGCTACCAGTTTTCGAGGCCATTAGATGACAAACTATGTTGCAAAATTACATCAGAGTGAATGAATCTGCTGCCACCAATAACCATTTGGGATCATCTTTTGGCAGCCCAACTTGCGCCTCCACCCAATGATGTAGACGGTAAGAAAATCTGTTAAATATATAATAATAAGTTCAAGACATCAAGTATGTAATGCATCCTCATTCAGTGATACAAAAGGACAGTAATTTAAATCTAAAAATAGCATGAACGCATATAATATGCACTTCACACTAGAACATAACGTGAGATAAGAAAACACTGCTTAGTCAATAAGCAATACAGACCATATAGTCATCATATATCTCAAAGAAACAACGGTAATTAGCTGACAAGAACTTCGGCTTGTTCTGAAAAGTAGAAAACCCAAACTTTGAAGACGATACAATAGCACAATATGGTACATAATTTCAGATCAAAAATTTGCCTTTCATGAGAGAACAGTTTAGCAACAGAACTGCATGCAAATATTGACCAAATGGTGCCACAGGAAAAAAAAAAAAAACAGAGAGGAGAATCTGCAAGCCGTAACGAACCAACTGAATCTGAAACCTTGAAACAAGTAAAAGAAGAAGATTTAAATCGGAACCACCTAACACAATTGAAAACCGTAAAATATAACCAAGATGAGCATTCCAAGAACCACCAGAAAAAAAGAGAGTAAAGAATTAGTCAATCAAGTCGATTTTGTACACCGAGCGCTCCAGTAAGAGAAGTACAGAACATGATCGAAGGCTAATTCGGTAAAAACCGGATCTTGATAATAAAAATCAGTGCTTTAAGCCAAACCCACCATAGATCCAAACAAACAGAAGAGATCCAGACGCAAAAAAGCGGGACCATGAGGGGAAATATTGCAAACAATGAAGGGTAAAAAAAGCACCTAACTTGAAGGATCAGGAACTTGAAGAAACCTTTGCTTTTGCAGTGAAAAGGGGGAGAGAGGCACCGTAGAAAGAGAGCTTCCTGCAGCCAAATAACCCTTGTCTAGAGAAAGGATAAAGGCCAAAACAAGCAGAGATTAAGAGAGAGAGAGTATAAAAGATGAACTGAGCCTCTAGTTCTGGTGGGGCTATCAAATGTAGAGAGCGGGGGGGAGAGAGAGGAGTCAAAGTAAAGCTATAAAGTTGCAATCTTTCTATTAAAAAAAAAAGAAAATAAGTCTAATAATTTCATTGGTTATTTGTAGCAAAACTAAAGGTGTCTATATCACACTTCAGTTCTGATTTTCCGTTATTTTGTGTCTTATACTTTTTTTTTTAATCCATGAGATATTTTTGAAAAATCTCAACCGTAATCGTAAGAAGACATCTTTAAATCATCCATTCTTAGGCTATTAATCTTACACTTTTCAACATAATAATATGAACAAATAATTTGAAAGAAATCTTTTATATTCATAATTTTGCACCAATTCTATTTTATATGATCTCATTTATATAAATATATAAAATTTAAAAAAATATATAGATGAGATTATATGAAATAAAGTTGGTACAGGATTATGAGTACAAAGTACAAAGGATTTAACCACAATGATCTAAACTAGTTATAAGGGGTTTCGTTGTCATGCATCTCTTACTCTTTACCCTTCAAACAGGTTGGTTCTTTTTCTTCTGTCATGGAAAATTGAAAAGATAAAGAAATTAGTCTACATAATAATAAATATCAATAGACGTATGTTGGTTAATGTTTCATGTGAAAAGAAAGGAAATCAGACCTTCCACACAAGTAAGATGACAAATTTGTGAAAAAGATATTCTTTTAAGGTACTGTCTGCAGTTTTCTTTATAGGTACAGTTTAAAGTTAGTTGGGGTATCTACTTCTTGTGAAAAAGGTTACAATATATGGTCACCATCTGGATTCTAAGTCAGGAGGCATCTCATCTCATGACTTAGTCTCAGACACATCTTTTGTTGTAAACTTTTTATTTACAAACAAGTGCCCTAACTTCTGAAAATTAGGCAACTGAGTTTCAGTGAATCTTTTGCATTCAATTTAATCCATGGGGTAATGTAATTTTTTTTCAAATTTTTCTCATGAAAAATGCTAACAAGAGGTTCAATTAATGTAACAACTAATAAGTCTTTTTTTTTGTAAAATGTAAAAAAGGATTTGTGAACAACTAATGGCCGTCTCCTAACTATCGTAAAGCGAAAAGTCTTGTGTACTAAAATTTGTCACGATAACTTTACAATAAGTTAGAATCATTTTCTACTTTTGTGGAACTTTCCTAATTGGCTATCCCTAATTATATATTAGTTGTCTTTTATATGAAAGTTACTAATTAGACTCATTTGGTAAGATGATGTAATTAAATTATGGACACTTGGTTTGCAAAATAAATATCATTATATCTTAGTCTAAACTGCAATTTTCAATGTATCATAATGTATAAGCTGTTTCACTTAGTTACTGCTAATAATCTCATGTTGTGGTGAAGAAAAAGTACACATCCTGATTACCTCAATTGCGGGCCGCACATAGGCGGCCAATTCTATTGTCCTGGGCATACGCGAGATATTTTCTCGCAATTGGTTTGATGCTCATCGACACGTTTACCGAAAGAGTAACAAATGCGTAGATTGGCTGGTCTTCCAGGCGGCCCACTTTAATGTTGGGGTTTTTTTTTTTTGACACTACATCCTTCGGATGCTACCATTTTCTCATTAAAGATCAGTCGGGGACTTGTGTCTCTCGCACTGTTTTGTAATTAGCTCCGACTTTCCTTTTAAACAAAATTAAAAAAAAAGTATATGATTGCATGAGAAGCATTTGACTAAATAGGAGACTACCATCATTTGTGCCGGACATTAAGATTATTGATTGCCTTGTATGAACTTTTATGCTTTATGCTCATTTAACATACTATTGCAACTGTAGTTGAATGTTTGATTGGTTATGTTTTTTTGGGGTTAGTCCATTTTAAGGAGATTGCAAACCCTAACATCAACCACATACGGTATAAGACTACATGAATCTATAGATATAAGGTTTAATCCATCTTATATCATAACGATCGATTAGGATAAATCAAAATGTTTAATAAAATGAAATGTATCGTTATTTATACAAGCATTTGCTTAACTTAGAAATGCTTTGCAACACAAATGATTATGATGAGTTTCTTTTTTCGCCTTTAATCAAAATGTATATTTACCTTTTTAAAATGACACTAATAATTAAAAATTTTAACTAATTCGATTAGTTTAAACCGTAAAAACTTTCAAATGTCTAACTTTTTTGTTAGGTTTTTAACTTTTTAGTTCGATTTATTAACTATTGTTGTTAAAAATTG
>JANZLD010000235.1:10157631-10168035 GCA_026413575.1 Erythroxylum carthagenense | reverse complement strand
AACTAAAATTAATTAATTAATTTTTATTTACTATTTTTTAATTAAATCTTAAATTTTTCGATAAGTAAGGACAATTTCTTTAGATTATATATCAAATTCTTTAATTTTATTCAATCTTAGCTTATTTTATGACGATATAATACCGGATGAACCTTTTAAACCTTAAACCTCTTGTTTTATTGGTTTAATATTCGGTCCGATTTTTAAAATATTTCTAATACTAGTCCTATGTTAAACTAAAAAATTAAGATTTTGTTTGATCCAAACATTAATGACATGTTTGGTTCAATGGAATATGTATTTTATTTCTAATGTATTCTTAAAACTTAATTATTCATTTATTTTATTAGATTAAAATACACAGTTAGGATTATATATTCTTTAACTTTCAGCAATAACTAATGACCATCCCTACTTGTCTTTAGCTATTGCAAGAATAAAGTCATTTGTCCATGACTTTTTTAACACTAGTCCTTCTTTAAACTAAAAATTTAAAATTTTCTTTGATTAAAACATTAATGGCATGTTTGGTTTAATGGAATAGGTATTTTATTCCTTATGTATTCTTAACACTTAATTATTCATTTGTTTTATTAGGCTAAAATACACAAAATACCTAATTCTAATATTAGATATTCCTTAACTTTCAGCTATAGCTAATGACTATCCCCACCTATCTTTAGCTATTCTAAGAATAAAGTCATTTTTCTGTGACTTTTTTATCCTTCACTTCATCATGCATTTCTTCATTTTCAAAATTCATAATAATAAATAATTTAATAATAATAATAATAATAATAATAATAATAATAATAATAAACATAATAACAACAATAAAAATAAATATAATTAATTAAAATAATAAAATTAATAATAATAAGAAGAAGAAGAAGGAGAAGAAGAAAATTAATAATAATAAAGAATTTAATAATAATAATAAAAAAATAAGAATAATAATAAGTAAAAAAAGTAGTTATAATAATAATAATAATAATAATAATATTTTTATCTTTTCGTTAATTATTCCAATTTCATTCTAATTTTATATTTTCAAATCAAACATTAATATATAAACTTTTTATTAGTAAATTAAATAAAACAATACTTAATTTATTATATTTCTCATCTTTTCTACTCTTAAGAATAATTATTCTATTTCTTCGTGTTTGTGTTGAAAACGATCAACCGAACGTATTCTAACTCTCTTATCTAAAATACAATGATACCAACCAATGGCAATTGGTACGTCAGAGCTTAATGTACAGCGTTGTTATAAAAGTGACTCACATGCATAATCTTTGTATTGGACTTGGATTTCTCCTTCCCAGTCAACACGATAAGGTACTGCCTTGAAGAACTAAATCAGAAATTTAATTAATAACAACGATAGGAGAATTCAACAAGACGATACCATTACCAACCAATAGACTTAAACACTAACTTATTTATGTTAACGTCTCGGGGATCTAGACGTCTTGATGAGGGAAAACAAACTAAAGGTTTTGTTTTCTTTAATAAGATCCTACATTACTACAAAATGTGTACAAACGTCTTTGTCCTCCAATCACCTTGGTACGTACTCTTACATTAAATTATACTGCAAAACAAAAACAAGGCAACTGCCATTACCAGCTCACCACGTTCCTCTTCCTTCCTACTTTTTAAGGTCGAGACATGATCTCAGCTGGCATGCGCCCTATGCATGTACTCATTATTTTACATTACGATGCACCCTACAAAGCTAGCATTGTCAAAGACTACCTAATGTTGTTGTTGGAGATGAAATCATATGAACACATAGTTGTATATATAGCTGCATGCATAATAACAATATACTATCTCTGTTTCATAAAAAAAATCGTTTTAAAAACATTTTAATTATTCAAAATAAGTGTTATTGTTGACTTTGTATATATGTTTATAACTTTTCTTCCAAAATTAACTTTTCATTTCTCTCTCATCTTAATTATACAATCACAATTTCAAGACAATTTCTCTCACATGTTAATTATTACAAATTACCGAGGTACATATTTAATAAAGGTATATCTATAATTTTATTAATTTTCTTAATAAGAGTATATTTTTCTAAAACGACTTTTATTATAAAACGGAGGGAGTATATGTATTTCATGTAAGATAAGAAACGTCATAAATGATATACAACACATTGTTTTCCTTATATTAATGCGCCTTGATTTTAATTATCAATATCATCCTGAAGGGGGAAATTACACAAAGTGCCACTAATTAATTATCGTTCATACAGCTATTGGACAGTATTGAAAAGTAAATACCATAAATCATAAGTGTGTTGAAGGATATTTACTGGTCGTACGCTATTTATTGCGCTTCTATAAATATGAAATGTACAATCAAATTGATTACGACTCTCTCAAACTTTATTTTGTTTCTCGTTAAAAGTATAAGAGAAGGGAATATACGGTTTACAAGGGGTTCAGATTCTTTGTTCTAATTATCATATTCTAACTATGTTCCGTTTTAAAATAACATCGTTTTATATCTGTTTATACATAAAACGAAGTCACGAAAATAAGGTTAGAATATAGTATTTGGGACATTTTATGACAAAAATAAGGTTGCAACAGAGTATTTGAAATAGAGGATTTGACATCGTTTATAAGTATAAAAAGATGTAATAACATACCAAATTAAGGATTTAATATGAAACTAAATCATTCTAATAACACTTAAATGACAGAATAATTAGTAATATCATAGAGTCTCCTTACTTGTTTGTTAAGGTATAATACAAAAGTTTAACACATTAAAAGCCGTCAATTATCTTGAAAAGGACCTGTTATTATATAGTTAATAATATATTTTAGCACAGCATGTATTATTCTTCATGTCTGTAACAGGTACGTATATTTAACTCAAGATTACTATTGCAAATAACATATCTGAAAATTTTAGAATTTTGTGGTAAAATGGTATTCAAATTAATTTATAAACACATTAAAATTAGTACGGCATCTTTGCCTCATTTTTATACGAAACTTAGGAATAATTAGAGCTGTTGAATCGAGTTTCTTCGTAATATTATTTATTATAAATAATTTTTCTATGGAAAGATTTTAAACTCAAATTTTTTTTGCGAAAAATTTAATCTTAACCTTAATATATAACATTATTTAAGAAGATTAAATGCATACAAATCATTAAATAATTGATTTACCTTATATGAAATTTAATCAGTTACGGGTCTCATCCTAAGTTTTGGACTTAATAATATAATTTTAATTTGTTCTCTTGAAGTAATACTATACCTTACTTGAATCACGGCTGAAAACCAAATAAATCAACCTTACAAGAAAACAATCATCTTCTTCATGATGCTGTGATTACAAAGACAAAACAATTTATAAATATGTCTGTTTCTTGCTCCAAACGGCATTATAAAAAAAACGAGCAATATAGTGATGTCCCCGTCAACATGATTGAGGTGTGCAACCTTTTATTCTGATGTTTATTTTTTTCAATTTGTTGTCTGCTTTCTCTTGCCTTTGGACAGGTTCTCTTGCTATCCAGAGTCGACGACGACCCACAACCTCATAGCTCTATCCTGCTTGTGATGTTGAAGTTAGTGGTTAAGTTGAAAGATTATTATTTCATGTTTTTAATTCTTATTGATAGAAACCTATAAAACCCATGTTTCATGCTTTTGTTCTTTGTTTCCTGCCTCATTTTATATATTCTAGTTTCCTTATTCATTGCCTCAAATTCATGGACCAAATCTGATAGCTGATCAAGTTATCATCACTTCATCTGTAGCATTTCCTAAATGTTAATAAAGGAAGTGAAACTACAAGTCTTGTTGCTCAATGCTATATGAAAATGAAATAGCATGATAAACACCTTTTCAATAGATTAATTATTATGAGAACAGAGCAATTAAGCTGTCAATCTTTATTAAAATTCCTTGATTAACCTCTCTAACTTTAATTTAATTTGAAGCCCATGAATTAATTAACAATATAAGATAATCAAACCCTTTTCAAAGTTAGCGGATTCATATTGATTATAAACAGAAAACGAAGCCTATCCACAAAGCTCCATACATAGGGGTGTGTGTGACACACCAAGGCACATGCACCCTCCATGTGTACATACATTTCTTTTGAGGAACTAGGGCAGTACTATAATGGAGTGGTCCTTAGTCCTTGCCCTAATTTTATTTGTCAATGGTATCAAAACCATTGATCTAATGTCGGCACCAGATCATGACACGTGGTGTGCATGTGATACTTGGGGTCCAGAAATCCCATTGCTTACTTTCCACACCTCAAATATTGTGTTGCTGTCACACAATATTACTGCCAAGCTTTCAGATGATATAATGTAACAAATAATTGTGTGGAATTGGAATATATTATTTGGATTCGAGCTTAGATGCTGGCCGTTTGATTATAAGTTTTAGGTAGGTTGCCATATTAGGTGCCTAATCCTCAGGCAGTTGACAGGTTTCTTTATGTATGTTTGTCTAGAGAGAGAAAGGGCCTGTTGTTGTTTGCATCAACAACTGAGCTTATATTAATAGCAATGCGATCAAAAATAAGCAGACTGAAGTTGTGTTCAAACTTCAAAGAACAAAACGATTTCTGTAATCTCTTCGTATATATATATATATACACACACATATATATAAAGTATATAACTTGTGGACAGTGTGGTCAGGTTCACATGCAAATGTACAACCTGACATGTATATATAGTTAAAGAAAATAGAGGAGGGTATCCTAAATGCAAGTTTTAGGGCTAGGGCTGCCTATAGAGTTGTTAGTGGGGTTGAGTTGAAAGATAACCTACCCAAAAAAAACGTTAGAAATAGAAGTAATATTTTGTTATAATAATAAAGATAAGACTGAGACAAAATGGACCCAGAAAGAGAAAGAATTCTCTCAAATCTCAATGTCCAAAACTCAAACACCCTAGTTACTAAGAAGCTGTCTGAATATTATTATCATCCGCTAAGATCACGAAATCTTCGTTACGAATTTACCTTATTATTAATGGTTTATTCGAAATGATCTTACTAATTATGAAAGGTGTATATTAGCCACGTGATTACTGAAATATTTTTTTTTGACAAATATAACATCGAAGTTATTCATATTTAAATCTATCTAGTTGACTAAGGATGTAAGATGAAGTAACGATTAGCTGAAGAGATTGACTGTTTAAGGAAAAGCCAATGCAACTATGAACAATAATGAAATGATGCATAAGTTTGAGAAGCCATATTGTCAAAACTCATTAAAAGCATATACATTCTTGAAAGTGGTATCTTTGTAAAAAATTCTTTTATGCATTAGAAAGTGAAACTGGCGAATCTCATTTTTATTTGAAAGCTTGTAGAGGCTAGTAAAATACTACTTGTGTGAAAGGTTGAAGAACCTTGAAAAATATAAACTTATGAGCTTAGGGAGACTCGTCAAATTACTACTTGATTTTATGGTGAAACACTTAAGTAAAATACTTGGGGACTAGACGAAGGCTTGAGTTGTAAGCCAAACTAGTATAAATCGACTGCGTCATTCTTCTCTCTCTTTATCTTTTATATTTCCGCATTATATTGTGTATATATTCATTTCAGCAAAAGGTCTCTTCACTTTTATAATATGTTCTTTCTATTTTTAACTTACTAACGGTTCCTTTCATTTTAACAAGTATCTTCTTTATTGTTTTAACAAGACTCATACTTTAACAGACTATTATTATCTGACAGACTCTTATTGTTTTAATTTTTAACAGCCCTTATCTTTATATGAATTGAACATAACTTACGATTTTTTTTCACGTACAATTCACTTCTCTCTTGCGCGTGTTTGCTTTATCAAATTTTGCATTTAAGTATGTTACAGGCAAATATCATATGTATCAGTCCAAGCGATGAGTGCAAATTCTCTTATAAAAGAAGAGAGAGTTACAACTAAAATAACAATACCTAATAAAAATCCTGCTGAAGTTTAGGTTGGGAGGAGAGGCCTACAACTACAACCTCACAAATATTATTGCAAATAAGATGAGAAACTTTCTCTCACAGGTAATTTCTTAACATTCAAACTTGGTTATGCGGAGAGAAGTGATATCTTCGTCAGGAAAGAAAGATTATGTCGGCCCTTAACTGGGATGTAAATACTAATTGGACAAACGGGGCTTATTGAACTTGTTTGGGCCTCCAAAGATTAATCAGCTACACCAGCTAATAGCATCTGTTCAACACAACGTTTTTCTTTTGTCGTGATAGACTTTGAAAGACATTCCTTTGGAGAGTTCAATAATCACATGAACTTTGAAAATATTAATTATATAACAACAATTATAGGAACTTTAATAACCACATCTATCAATATGTCAAAGAGGTTAATATTCTTAAATCACAGTTTTAATTTTGAAACAAATGTTTTAAACTATTAAGAACTGTATATTAATAATAGGTTATGATCTTACTAATTATGCTTCAAATTTATAAACTTTTTAATATAAAATATCAAATGTTATAACAACAATTTAAGCACATAAGGTTTCCTATTTCACGAGGGTCAGGAGAGGAACATCAATTGTATACAGCGTTCTCTTTATATTTTACAAAGAAATTATTTCCGTGACTCAAATTTGTGACATTTTAGTAACAAAAGTGTAACTTTAGTAATTATTCAAAGATTCACCCTTTAAATATTAAATATTATGTAAATATAAAATTATTACTTACTTACGTAAAAGTCAATTCTTGCTTATGTTTGAATATTGCACATAAATATGTTAAACTTAGGCTTCAAATGATTTAGTGTAAAAAAAAGTTGGTTCGTTAATTAAATTAATGTGATGAGATTTAATTAAACTCGATGATAATTAAGAATATTAATTCAGAGCTTATTTGGATTTCATGAAAACCAATGAAATCTAATGATTTCAAACGTATAAAATTATAAGTATTAAGTTCAAAAATTAAAAGATTAAGGTATATATTTGAAACATTATACTCGTGGATTTAACTCGAAAAAGGATTTGAAGCAGCGGTCATGCATTGTAAGATTGCGTCAATTCCAATTCTTCGTGACCATTCCTTATTCTTTGTTATTCCAATCCGCAATGTCATCTCATTGTCTCATCCGTTTAGACCTCGAACTAGTCAAGCCATTGTTGAACATCGACCCACCAAGCTGGATTTGCCCCCAGACATACGTATATACATGTTTCTACCATCAAATCAACCCATGTAACTTTGAAAGTTTATTTATGAGGTCACCTTTTACACAATATTGTTATTATTTTCTGCTGTTCTGCTGCTCGCTGACTGTTTGGAACTAACATTTATTGACATTGGAGTATGGCCTCATGCATCAGAGGATTTCGAGTTTTAAATCAATTTTAATGGGAAACGGCAAACTGTCACTCAATCACTCAAGTTTAAGGTTACACAACTTCTAGACATTCATACGGAAAGTACATTAAATCTCTTTTTCTATACTAAAATTTCGCCTGACGTAATCTCAGGGTGCAAGTGAGTTGATAAGAGACTCTTCTGACTTAAGTGAAGCTGCGGGTTCGAACCGTCCTCATATATGCAGCCGTTTAAAACTTGGGACCAGAACTTTGCCTCCCGCAAGGGACCTACCCGATTCGAGCGAGGATTAGTCTGAAAATAGATAGCTTAAAGGTACCTTCTCATAATTGAAACCTTCTTAGAACACCTCGTAGGTAAAAAAAAATAAATTTGCCCGACGTTATCCAAATCCCCCATATGAATGCTCCATTGAAATGACCTTTCTTTTTCGATTGTTCTCTTGTTCTTGTGTTTTATTCTGCGTGAAAGTTGAACAATAGACATTAAAGGTATTTTTACAAAGCATATTTGAGTGTGGAACATTAGTTGATTAACATCATCTTCTCTACACCATATTGGTCAAATATTATACACTATTTAACTGATAAATTGAAATAATTTTTATCAATTATAAAAAATATGACTTTTTATATTCTCTTTAATTATATATTTTTATTAAAAAATACTTCTAAAATATCAAATAATTTCTAGTGATGACAAAAAATTGAGTCAATATACTTCTTCACTATTTTTTAAATACCATCGTAATTAATTAATCTTATATCTGTTAAACATCCAATACTATCTTTTCATCGGTAATTTAAGTTTTGTGGTAAGTTCTCTACCAAGGCAAGAAGTTGCTCACCTAATATATAATCATCATTAAGGAATCCGTGATACAGATTTTTTATAAGTCGAAGAGTTTGACAAGAGCTGGCATAATATCATTTCTTCATAAGAATGTCAACTGATTATACCCATTTATGTCACATTTTAAAGCGTTGATTAATGAGAATGGCAATACTGGCTTTTTCTTCCAGCTAACAATGTAAGATTCCAAGAATCAAATTCTCCTGAACGAACTTGTGTGATTATGAAAACAACATAAAACAAAGCAGAAATGAACAACACAAACGTTTAATTTTCCGTGCATAGGAAAGGACTACAAAAAGAGAGCTAAGAGCCCATATTTCCAAGGATAGTTGATGCTGAGCAGTATAATTTGTCTGAGTTACAAAATGAATATACAGAAGGGTATGGAGGATCCTTACGAGCTGAATCCATTGAACGAGGGAAAGAACCTTGAGACTGGTATTCTACTTTTAACTTTCTTTTTGTATACACCTAAAATAAGTTACAGTTCTTCATTCTTACCTGCAACCGTCTTCATTGCAAACCTTCGGTTTCGGCTTCTAACAAATATTTAATTGATTGTGTAACAACAATAACAACAACAACATTGGTTAGAAAAAATTATATTAGAACTTCGGTTTCTGTCTTTGTGGAACTTGAGAATTGCAATAATGGGGCAAATTTCCGCAGTTAAAACTTAGTTCTTTCCTGCAATATCTTAACAAGTATTTCTATATATACTTTTATTATATATTTACTGATACAAGATTCTTTCTTTCTTTTTGTCACTAGAGATAAATGACTCACCAATCGAACAAGTGAGACTCACAGTTCCAATTGCAGACGATCCAAAAACACCATGCTTGACATTTCGAACATGGGTTTTGGGAATCATGGCTTGTGCTTCTTTGGCATTACTGAATCAGTTCTTTGGTTATCGTCAGAATCCAATATCCGTGTCATCAGTTATAGCTCAGATTTTAGTACTTCCAGCAGGGAAGTTTATGGAAGCATCATTACCAACCAAATCATATCGAGTTCCAGGAACAAAATGGTCATTTTCACTGAATCCTGGGCCGTTCAACCTAAAAGAGCACGTTCTCATCACGATAATTGCAAATGCAGGATCCAGTCGTGTATATGCAGTAGGTATCATTACTACTGTCAAAGCATTTTATCATCGCAGGATACATTTAATGGCAGCCATGATGTTAACGCAATCTACCCAGGTGAGTTTTGTAGCCTAGCTACCTTCCAACAAACTATGTTTGCTCATTGTATAACTTGCAGAACCTTTAAATTAAATGTTTTTTTCTTGTTATGCCATGTAGAGCATGCAATGCAATAAAGAAATAACGGATTATAGCTAAACCTCCCTATTAGAAGGGGTGTTCCTAGTGAAGAGAACTTGCAATACCATGATAACCTTATTTATAGAAGCTGCTTCTTTCTTAGAGTTGCATTGAATACTCCGTCAAATCTGCCACTATCAGCAATGCACTGATTTTTGTTTACCACGTGCATTGAGCTGCTTGGGTTTGGTTGGGCTGGAATATTCCGAAAATTCCTGGTTGATTCGCCTTACATGTGGTGGCCTGCCAATCTGGTTCAAGTCTCCCTCTTTAGGTGTTTCATGTTATCTATATTCTTCTTGTATCTGTTGAGACTAGAAGAAACAGCCTTTTCTCTAACAATTCTGTTGTAGGGCACTGCATGAAGTTGAGATTAGACGTAAAGGAGGCGTCACAAGGCTGCAATTCTTCGTTCTGGTTCTTATATCAAGCTTTGCATACTACGTTGTTCCAAATTATCTCTTTCCATCTATAACTGCACTCTCCTTTGTCTGCTGGAAATGGAAGCACTCTGTCACAGCTCAATAAATAGGTTCTGGTGTTGGTGGGCTTGGGATTGGCTCATTTGCAGTTGATTGGTCCACTGTAGCTGGCTTCTTAGGATCTCCCCTAGCCACTCCTGGTTTTGCTATACTCAACACAACTGTTGGGTTCTTCATGATTCTCTACGTTTTGATTCCCATAGCGTACTGTGTTGGAGAAGATGAATTTGCATGCTAAACTTCTCTGCTGCTTTTGCTGTCCAAGCTGGAAAAAGAAAGTTGCTGCAGAGAAAAAACAAAAGGAAGCAGAGATTTGCTGCAGAGGAAATCAAAAGGAAGCAGAGATTTACTGCAGAGATATTTTGTG
>JANZLD010000235.1:9951592-9964066 GCA_026413575.1 Erythroxylum carthagenense | reverse complement strand
AGGTTGATTAAGGCTGATTTTGCTAAGTTGGTCTTCATGAAAGTTGTAGCTCTTCTTGATAGCTTTCTATCGCCATATATATATATTGCATATACATAACTAAACATATGCATCAAATAAAAGTTAAATTAAAAGAAATGAAAGAAAAAGAAAAATCTCAAACTTCATTCAATCGAATATTCACTCAAATTGTATTGACCTCAATCTTTATTCAGTGTAAAATCCTTGTTATTATAGGAGTTTCATCATTACCATCATTCAAATTTAATGCACCAAATGATATGTCAATACTTTCTCATCCAACATTTTCTTCCAAGTTACTCTTATCTATCAAACTTAACTCCTCAAAAACCTAATCCATTAAAAAATTGATATAATCAAGACAAATTAGATCTATAGAACTAATTGTTTTACTAAGAGTTCTATAAAACTAATTGTTTTACTAAGAGTTTTAGTAACCAAATAAAATTAAAATATTAAGAAATTATACTCAACTTAATAATGATAATAACATATATTTCTCGAAGCTTTAAGTTGTATGTAGCAAAGACCAAATTGCTCAATCTTTTATGTTCCAATATATTCATTTTCTTATAATGATTGAATTCAAATGTGATTTAATTCCTTTTACATCTTATCATACTCGCATATTTACTTAGAATTTGAATTAAAAACCTTTGTAATTCTAGAATATATTTTTTAAATTAGCCTCACCGAGCAACAACAAGACAACAAAAGTAACATTATAAATAAAACAAGATAATTAAATTTCAACATCTAACAAAAGTGAATAAATATATATCTAAATTAAGTTTGTTTCTTTAAGGAATTGAAATAGGCATCCTAAAATCACCAGAAGAATCCTTGTAAACCTCCATTTGTGAGTTTAGGAGATCTTATATCATTTTATATGCAATAATTATTATAATGGTTAATAATATCCTCTTATTAACTTCAACAATTTTGCAAATTTTGGTTTTAAATAGACATTATGATTTAAAATGTTCAACTGTGAACAACAGGGAGTAATACCTTTTCCATCTTTCTTTGATAATTGCAAGATCATGTGTATATAAAGAAGATCGATTTTCTATATTAGTCTTGATTGCTTTCTTTGCCATCACCATGGCATCATAAAAATAACTCATTGTTGCCTTCTCATCACTGTCAGCTAAACCAAGCACTCTTACTAAAGGATCACAAGCTTGAATTAAAAATTAAAATTGGGACCTAAATTCATAATCTTCAAGTATATTTCTAGAACTCTTCATTCCAGCATTCCAAACGCACTATTCTCATGACCCAATTTGTATGTGATCTCATAATCATAACCAATCAATTTAGTCACCTATTTTTGCTACTTTGGTGTTACAATACACTGCTCCAACAATGACTTAAGGCTACGTTGATCAATTTGGATATAAAAATTCTAGCCTAGCCAGTAGGGTATCCATGTTTGGATGGCTTGAATAATTGCTAGCATTTCCTTGACATATGTGGACCAAGACCGCTTAGTGGAACCCAAGGCTTGACTCATGAATGAAATTGGCCTTCCTTACTAAGTCAAAATTGGTCCTATGCCTTCCACTGAAGCATCTGATTCGATAATATAAGGTTCACTGAAATTTGGCATAGCTAATGTAGGAGTGGAGGTCATAGCTTTCTTAAGATCTTGAAATACAATTGATGCTTCTTTATCCATCCAAGCTGCCCCTTTTGTAAGAGATTGGTGAGAGGACAAGCTATGATGTCATAGTTCTAAACAAATTTTCAATAATAACCTGTAAGGCCTAAAAATTCATGCAACTTAGAGACATTAACAAGCATAAGCTAATTCATCATGGTTGTAATTTTGTTTAATCCACTTTAAATCCTTGTGGAGTTACAATATTCCCCAAATATTCCAATTCTTGCTAGCCGAATGCACATCTACTAATTTTTAAAAAAACTGATTATGCCTTAATATTTCAAAAGCTTTTTGAACATGTTCAAAATGTATGGTCTAATTAGGGCTATAGATCAAAATGTTGTCAAAGAAAATTAACATAATTTTGCAAAGATAAGGACGAAATATGAAATTCATAATTGCCTGAAAGGTGGGTGGGGCATTACAAAGACCAAAAGGCATGACTAAATATTCATAATGATGGTTATGGGTAAGAAATGACGTTTTATGAATATCTAAGGGATTTACTCGTACCTTGTTTGGTAAAATAAGAAGCTCCATGGAGCTCATCAAGCATATCATCAACTGTAAGAATTGGAAATTATTCCTTGATGGTTACAACATTAAGTGCTCTATAGTCAGTGCAAAAATATCATAAACCATCTTTTTCTTTACCAATAAAACAGAAGATAAAAAAGGACCAGTACTAGATCTTATAAGCCCTAATTTTAACTTGTCACAATTTTGTTCTTCAATCTCAACTTTTTGAAAATAATCATACATGTATGGTCTCATATTAATGGGCTTGGTACCTTCTGTCAAGTTGATGCGATGATCTACTTCTATGATGGGATGTAGTTGCTTTGGTTCCTGGAATTTGTCTTCAAACTTAACCAGTAGTTGTTGCATGTTAGGATGGGCATCTTGTGGTATAGAATCAATTATAGTTTGAAAACAAACAACAATTATTGAGCTCCCATTCTGCGTTTCCTTAGAGATAACTTTTGGTGATGCAGTATGATTGTGAATCAATTCCTTGCAATTTATGAGTTTGGTCATCCCACTGAAGCTCCATTGTTAATTGTTTCCAATTACACACCACTGATCCTATTGTGCCAACAAATGGACAAGTAACACTAAATACAACTTAATCAATTGTACAATATAAAGAGTGAGGGCAAAAGGAATACCTTGGAACAAAATTTGGACATTCTCAAATCTTCCTTGACATTTTAATGGTTCTTCATTAGCTACCTTTACATTAAAAGGTTCGATGGAAACCACTGGTAATTGCTACAAGTTGGCCATTTTCTCACTAATGAAATTATGAGTGGATTCACTATCAATTAAGATAACCATTTCATAATGCTTAATTTTTTCAGTCACCCTCATGGTCCGATAAGTTGACCATCCAAAAGTGTATGTAAGAATTGATATTTGTAGATTGTGTTATGTTTTTGCTAGATGTTTAAGTGTGTTTTTAAGTATTTCTTAGACAAGTATCACGTGTGTTTAAGCTTAGAACTTTTTCATTATTAGTGTTTGTATATATTCTAAGTGTTTGCTGGTTTAGAGCAAGAATTGAATCTTAATTTTATATTTTAAGAGGTGTTTGATATGTTCGTGAGTGTCGGATATCAGAAAATTGAAGAATGAAGAAGATGGAGGAAGCTTAAAAGTGTCACAATAGTGCACAATTGAGCACAATCGTGACAAAAAGTGAAACAACAGGAGTCGCGACTGTGACAGAGGCTTTTTCAGGCTTGAGTTTTTTTTATGTTTTAATGGTTCAGGGCTATTTTTGTAACCAAACAAAGTGGAGAAGCCCTAGACATAACCCTAGAACCTTAACGCATGATGATTTAAGAACAAGACGAGTAAAAAAAATGTAGCAACCACTACATCAAAGAAGATCAAGAGGAGACATCAAGAAGAGCTTTAAAGAAATTCCAGATTTCTAACTCAAGATATAAACTAGTTTTTTTCTTTTCCTTTTATTTATTTCCTTGTCCTGGATGTTTATTTGGATTTATATGGTGTTTAACATGATTATAGTTTTCTAGATCCATATTAGGAATTGTTCTTGAATTATTTTATGAACTTTATTTCTTGTTGAATTTAATGCATTGATGAATGTTTATAATAAATCAAGAGAGTGAGTTAAAGTAATTAGTGTTAAGGTGTGCAATGAGAGTTGGCAATTTAATAGATCTACAATTATCAAATTAATGAACATTTAAGAGAGATCTTAATTGTAAAATTAATTATCTATAAGATTGCATCAAATCTAATTGAACAAGTTAGGAGTAGTTTTGTGAATCAAGAGATTACAACTCTATGAATATCGAATTCAATTAGAGTTACATGATTAGATCTTGAGATATAGTAATCAAAACTTTATGATATCTTGGATCAAACATAAATTAAATTAACAAAATTAAGGGAAAAGGGATAAAATAGTTACTAACTCTTCAACTTTGATAAAGCTTAAATTCATTGGCTAATCATTTATTAATTCTTATTTGTTTCATTTTGTTATTTGTTTTGATTTCAATTGTTTATTTTATGCCAAATTATTTTTTAGTACCTTAGACAAAGTTCTTATTCAAGTTATTTAAGTGTCTGTAGTCCTCGTGGGAACAATACCTTTTGATATTACAAGATACGATTTGTATACTTACAGTATTAAGAGTTTTATTATATATAAAACTTACTCAGCAAGGATATCTCAGGTTAAGGTTCCTCATCATCTGAATTATCAGTGTTGCCTTCTAACAAGAAAATTTAGGACCACAACACATATGGCCTAGTGTAAATTTTTCTCATAATTAAAGTGAAGTCCTTGCACCCTCCTCTTTTGCATTTCGTCCGAGGTGAGTCGTTTAATTGAAGATGCAATTTTGAGTTTTGTTAGAGAAGGAGAGTCAACCCTTAGATGATTGAATGGTCGAGTCAATTATTTTGCTGACTCACTTGATTATCTCTCATTCGTGCAAGACTAATGGCTTCCTTCAATGTTTTCAGTTTGAACATTCAAATGGAATCCGCTATCTCTGCCTTAAGACCGCCTATAAATGTTCTATCCAAAGCCTTTTGAGTACATCCTTGTACTCAGTTCTTTCAAACTCCTTTTAATGATCACGTAAGGAGCCAATATGCTTTACCTTCAACAAAGCTTTATCAAAATCTTCACAATCAATTGGACCAAAACGAGCTCTTAACTCTTTAAAAAAATCTCATGCCACTTCCTTCCCTTCTTCCTTTTAAGCCCAGCATAATCATTGCCACCTTTGGTTTGCTTCTCCCTCAAGATGAAAAGAAGCTAATGACTCCTGTGTTTCTAAGGTGCATTGATATTCAAAAAACTGGCTACTCGGTTAAACCATTGCAATCGTTGAAATTCAAAGAACTAACTACTCGATTAAACCATTGTAATCGTTGAAATTCAAAGAACTGGCCGCCATCCTTTAGTAATTTGTGGAGATTCCTTTCTTATGTTACGAGAAAGCCCAGTGAGGAAACTTCCATTACGATCGTTGGAGGATGGCTCTTGCTTTAAAAACAATGCTTTATCCATCTTGCTAATCGAATTTTTCAACTGATGTAAATTATCAATCACATCGAGTTCCAATCCACTGAAGTTATCCTAAAGCCCTCTAAGCCCCGCTTCTAGGTTTTCAATTCTCTCCTTATAGGTTGTCATCGTTGTTCTGATAACAATGATATGTCCCAATCAAAGCAAACTAGACTTTTGTAATGAAATAGGATTCTATTTAAGATGAGAATGAACCATAATATTTTAGTTGGAATCCGACCCCCTTTATTTTCACTTTGCAAGAGTTTAAATACAAAGGAAAATAAGTTCTCCTAATCCATAGATCAAATCCTTATAGCTAATTGCAACCAATTAGTTGAAATTATTGAAGTAAAAATAACAACTCTATGACCTTTTCTTGAGCAAGCTCGTGACATAATCCAACCAACTTACACCAAGTTTTTATTGCCAATAATTCTCTAAGCTTCATAACACTTGCACCGCCCATGCATGAATTTCAATAGTCATATATTATGCACGCATTAAGACGCTTAATCAAAATATTTTGAATTTCAAATAGGCACTCGGTAAGATCTATTAGCTTATCAATCACACAGGACAATTTTATGAAGAACTTAGAGAAAAGTTTGATGGCTTAGAGGTTAAAAATCCCTGTGAAGCTTTAACGTCTCTAAAACAATAGGGAACTGTTTCAGGAATACATTTATGAGTTTGACATTAAATTTCATAAGTTCCTCAGGAACCAGAATCCCAATATATGGGGTACTTTGCTAGTAGCCTTAATGAAAGTGTCAAAGGGATAGGTTAGATTACAAAACCCAGACTCTTGTTTGGAGGTGATGAGGATAGTGAGAATCATGAAATTGGTTTTGCGAAAGAAGAATCCCATCACAATGTCATTTCTCCCTAAGGTATCCAGTAACATCCGTGATGTAGACAAGGGAGTTCTTTTCTACAAATTCTAAAACAAGTCAGAATATTCAACCCTCTATTTTTTCTTCTCCTTCGACATCTTCTTCATCTCACAAGAATACAAAAGACCAAACCAAACATTCGTTTAGACTGAGGGGAAGATAACACCTAATCAGGCAATAATGGGAAAAGAGGTGACGTTTAACAAAGAAATAGGGCTTTAAATGGACCAAGGAAGCACAGGCCACGTTTGATTCTTTAAAACATCAAATGGTGAAGGTTATATTATTAGGCTACCAGATTTTTCCAAACCATTTAACATTGAGTGTGATGCCTCAGGTAAAGGATAAGGAGCAGTATTGATGCAAGAACAGAGGCCAATTAGCTACTTCGGTAAAGCATTATCAGAGAAAATTTTGACTAAATCTACTTATGAAAAGGAGATTATGCATTAGCACAAATCAGAATTTATTGGAATCATTTCCAAGTTTCACAAATCAGAAAGTTTAAAGCAACTTCTACAGCAACGAATTATATAACCCAGAATTAGAACTGGATGGCAAAACTAATGGGATATAGTGTTGATATCTATTACAAAGCACGCTCTAATCACGCTCTAACTGTACCCTTATACCCATTAGCGCCTTCGTCTAATCACGCTCATGATCAGATTTTAAGTTATGGAGCTCCTCCTCCGAAAGAAAAAGCACAATGTTAATGGAAGGGGAGGATGGATGCATGTGCGGATATTGGAATAGTAGGGTAGCATAGTCCACACACACAACTCAAAAAATGGCGATCCTAACTTTGCTGCATATCAGGTATAAACAGAACTTTGCAAAATATTAGGTATATTTGCCTACTATTTCCTTAATAACTTTGTTTCTAAACTTGCATCATATAATGAAGATTTTTATTTTTATTTTTATTTTATTTTATTTTATTTTACTTTTTAAAATTGTTACTATTCTATTTTATTTATTTATTACCTTTTTATTTTATTTTACATCTTTTATATTTATGTGACTTTTTGTCATATCTTCATATCATATCTGCATATGGGTCTATCGAAAATAGCTTCTATATTATGTAGGGGTAAGATTGCGTACTATCAAACCTCTCCAGATTCCGCTTCAATTCGAGACTTCGGACTGGATGTGATGATGATAATGATTTATTACAAACAGTCAAAATTAAGTGGGTTGGTGATGCTTTGTCTAAGGTGGTGGAGGAAGAAGTAAAATTGTAGCTTTCATGTCCAAAATGGAGGGACAACCATATACTACAGCAAGAAGTGGACAAAGATCCCACTTACGGCAGGCCATGCAAGATTTGTAGCATGATCCTACTTTAGATGTACAAAAGTATGTACAGAATGCTCTATTTGTCAGGATTTAAATCACCTGTTCTCGTTATCCTGTACCTACTCTGTTTTATAAACATCCATCCATTTAACTGTTTCTATTATTCTTATGGGACAAAGTAGGCACAGAATAATAGAAACAATTAAACTTTTTTCTCATTTGTCAATGATGCAAATCCAGTTCATTGACGCCAGGAGACTTATTATAGCCTTTAGAAATTCTTGTAGAAAGAATGTCTCATAAATTCAGACAGAAGGTATCGAGATCATTTCATGCAGTGCCATGCAAACGACGTAAAGAATCGGGTTAAAGAATTCAAGAAAAGTTAGATGAATTAGTTGTTAGATGGCGGTTAGGAAATTGAGATGTTATAAATACTGTGAATTCACAGAAGTTGATTACATACGTTTTGTACTTTGATATTGAATAAAAATCAGAAGAAATCTCAACGTGTTGTTGAGTCCTTGAAGCTTACTTTGTTCACCCTTGTTTCACCGTGCTTTCTCTCTCTAAACTTCGTTCTCTAAAATGCCAGTAGTTTCGTCCTTAGTTTTGTGTACAATAGATAGATAACATCAAAGTGGTATCAGAGCTAGATTCTTAAGGGATCTGTGAGGGTGTAAGCAAGGATCTTGGCTCAAAAAGATTAACTTTTTCCCGTGTAAGCCGCAACTACGAGAGAGGAGTACTCAGAGATGGCTGAGAGCGCAACTCAGAGTCTGCAGCCTATGATCTTCAATGGAGAAGGATATCAGATCTGGGCAATCAAGATGGAAGTATACCTACAAGGACAGGATCTGTGGGAGCCTATTGACGAAGATTATGCGGTCGAGGTTCCAGTTAAAGATACACCGATTGCGCAACTAAGATGGTTAAGGGAGAGGGTGACGAAGAAGGCTCGAGCTAAATCTTGCTTATACTAGTCAGTTGCACCCTCAATTTTCACTTGGATCATAGGACTTGGCTCTGTGAAGGAGATTTGGGATTTCTTGAAGAACGAATATGAGGGTGACAAGAAATCGAAAAATATGAAGGTACTGAATCTGTCGAGGGAATTCGACAAAATGTAGATGAAAGAAGATGAGTCAGTCAAGATCTATTGTGAAAGACTGATTCAAGTTGCAGATCAAGTCAGGCTCTTGGGAGCCGAGTTCAAAGATCAAAGATTAGTGCAGAAATTGCTAGTGTCAATGCCTGAGAAGTATGAAGCCACAATTGTCTCTCTTGAAAACTCCAAAGATATTGGGCAAATTAAGCTTGCGGAAGTCGTGAGTGCTTTGCAGGCTTAAGAGCAAAGGTATTTGATGAGAAAGAATGAAGTAGCTGAAGGTACGTATAGAGTTTTTTCCAGGACTGATATTCAAGAAAAATTCAAGAAGAAGAAAAGAGCTAAACGAGGGTCAAGTTCTCATAGCTCTCAAACGCGCAAGAAGTATGTTGGCAAAAATGCAAGAGGAGACAAGGCGAATAAGTACAATCGTTGTCCTCACTGTGGTAAGTCGAATCATCTTGCTTTTAGGTGCTGGAAGAGGCCAGACGTCGAATGCAGAAGGTGTCATCAGAAAGGGCACATGGAGGCAATTTGCAAGAAGCAATCTACACAAGTTGCAGCAAATGTGCAAGTCACTGAAGAAGAAGAAGAGCAGCTTTTTGTGGTAATTGGCGATCTTGCTAAAGCTTATCCATCCGACTGGCTGATTGATAATGGATACACAAGTCACATGTCTCCTGATCCAAGAATATTCAGGTCTTTGGACCAAGATGTGAAGGCAAATGTGAAGCTTGGAAATGGAGATTACATCCGAGTGGAAGGGAAAGGTGAAGTGGAAATAGTAACCAAGAAAGGTGTCAAGATCATTTCTAATGTTCTTTATGTACCCAAGATACAGCATAATCTCTTAAGTGTAGCTCAGTTGATCGAAAGAGGTATGTCTATTCACTTTGAATCAAATTTGTGCAAAGTTTTTGATAGTGCTAGCCAGGAGATCCTAAGCACCCGAATGAAGAACAAGAGCTTCTCCATGAGACCTGAAGAGATGCAACGGGAGGCACTAGTGGGTGACACCATTGAGTCAGATCTTTGGCATCGAAGACTTGGGCACTATCATGTGAAGGGGTTGGAAGCAATGAGGAAGAAGAACATGGTCAAGGACTTACCATCAATCCCATACGATCACGTTACATGTAAGGTCTGCATGATGAGTAAGCAAACACGTACACCTTTCTTGAAATCAAATTAGAGGGCTGAAGAAAAACTTCAGTTATTACATATGGATGTATGCGATCCTATGCCTGTAGCATCTTTGAATGGGAGCAGATACTTCTTACTGATCATAGATGATTATTCGAGGTTCTCATGGATATTGTCTTAAGAGCAAGGGAGAAGTTGCAAGAGTGTTTCAGGAGTTTAAAGCTTTGATAGAAAACCAAACTAGACTGAGCATTAAGTCTGTGAGAACAGATAATGGCTCAGAGTTTACTTCTAATAAATTTGAGTTGATTTGTAAAACTGCAGGAATCAAGCACCAACTTACCACACCCTACACTCCACAGGAAAATGGGGTTGTGGAGAGAAGAAATAAAACCGTGGTGGAAATGGCAAGGTGTACGCTAGAGGAGAAAAAGCTTTCGAAGGAATTTTGGGCAGAAGCTGCATCAACCGCTTGCTTCCTGTTGAACAAATTGCCTACTCGGGCTCTTGAGGACAAGACACCGCATGAGATGTGGCATGGTGTCAAGCCAAAACTGAGAAATCTGAAAGTATTTGGATCGCTCTGCGGTGCTCTTATTCCTCAAGCCAGAAGGAATAAACTTGATAGCAAGACTGAACCTGCGATCTTTATGGGGTATTTTAAAGTTAGTAAAGGATACAGATTGTTTTATCCAGATCATAAAAGAGTAAAGTTAAGTAGGGATGTGCATTTCTTTGAGAATGAGCACTGAAATTGGTTTGGAGAAAAGGAGAAAAATGGGGACATAAGGCAGACATTTATACTGCTTTTGGATATACCATTAGCTACAAATAATTTAGGCAACCACGATGATGAGGATGAGGTAGAACCAAGAGAGGAAGGAGATCCAGAATTACAACATGAGCAGAATGGATGGAATTCTAAGGAGGAGCTCACTTCAGAAGGTTTAGACAATGATTATGATCATGTGCCAGTGAGAGGGACAAGAAGCCTGGCAGAAATCTATAAAAGGAGTAATGAAGCAATACTAGAGCCTTCTAGAGTTCAAGAAGCCTTGCAAAATCCGAAGTGGCTTGAAGCTATGAGGGAAGAAATGTCTATGATCAACAAGAATGAGACATGGATTTTAGTAGAAAAACCTCCAGATAAGAGAGCCATTGGGTTGAAATGGGTGTTTAAAACAAAGTTGAATCCAAATGGTTCAGTCAATAAACTCAAAGCTAGGTTGGTTGTGAAGGGTTATGCACAGATTGAAGGAGTGAATTTTGGGGAGACATTTGCTCCAGTAGCAAGGATTGAAACAATTAGACTCTTGTTGGCGCTTGCAACTAAGAAAGGGTGGAAGGTACATCAAATAGATGTAAAATCTACCTTCCTCAATGGTGTTTTGTAAGAAGAGATTTATGTCCAACAAGCAGAAGGGTTTGTGACAGAAGGTAGGGAAGATTGTGTGTACAAACTTAACAAAGCCCTTTACGAATTGAAGCAAGCCTCTCGGTGTTTGTACTCCAGAATAGATGCTTTCCTCCTGGAGATTAAGTTTAAGCGAAGTTGCAGTGAACCAAAACTTTATGTTAGGATACAATAGAGTGAAGTAGCGGTAGCCTCAATTTATGTGGATGATTTGATGTTAACTGGAAGTTCAGAAGAGCAGATAGAGTCTTTGAAACATCAATTTTGTAGAACCTTCGAAATGACTGATCTAGGAATGATGAAGTATTTTTTAGAGATGGAGATACTTCAGTGTGAAGGATATATAGCAATGAGTCAGAAGAAGTATATTTGCGATGTGCTAAAGAGATTTAAGTTGGATCAGTATAAGCAAGTATCGACTCCAATTTGTCCGAAAGAAAAATTGATGAAGAAGGAAGATGGAGACGAGGTGGACAGAAAGAATTACAGAAGTATGGTGGGTTGCTTGATATACATTACAGCTACTAGACTTGATATTCTATATTCTATTAGCGTGCTTTCCAGATATTTGAGTGATCTTGGAAAGCAACATTTAGTTGCTGTGAAGAGAGTTTTAAGGTATCTAAAAGGGACAGTCGAAAATGGTCTGGTGTATGAGAAGACTGGGAGATGCGAACTTATGTGTTATGTAGATAGCGACTGGGGTGGAGCAACAGAGGGTATGAAAAGTTCTACTATTTATTGCTAAACGTTGGGTTCGGCATGTTTCTCATGGACTTCCAAGAAGTAGGAGTTGGTAGCACTCTCAACAGCAGAAGCTGAATTGGTTGCAGCGACGACAGCAGTGAAGCAGGTAATAAGGGTTAGAAAATTACTTTTAGATTTGCAGGTTCATTTGACAACAGCTACGGTGATATACATTGATAATCAGACGGCAATATCTATCTCAATGAATTCGGTTTTCTATAGTAAAACAAAACATTTTAAGCTTAGATATTATTATCTGAGTGATATACAACAAGAAGGGGAGCTAAAGCTTGAGTACATTCATACGGAGGATCAAGTTGCAGATTTGTTTACAAATGGATTTCATATTTCACGATTCGAATAGTTGAGAAGGTTGGTGGGAATTCAAAAGCTGAATTTCATGATCCAAAGAGGAGTATGTAGAAAGAATGTCTCGGAAATTCAGACAGAAGGTGTCGAGATCATTTCATGCAGTGCCATGCAAACCACGTAAAAAATCGGGTTAAAGAATTCAAGAAGAGTGAGCTAAATTAGTTGATAGATGGCAGTTAGGAAATTGAGATGTTATAAATACTGTGAATTCACAGAAGTTGATTACATACGTTTTGTACTTTGATATTGAAT
>JANZLD010000235.1:9932508-9951492 GCA_026413575.1 Erythroxylum carthagenense | reverse complement strand
AAAATTCCAGTAGTTTCGTCCTTAGTTTTATGTATGATAGCTAGATAACATCAATTCTTGAAGCTATTTAAGCACAGGTCTTCATGGACTTCATCGTGGGTCTACCTATATATAAAGGATAAGATGTTATCCCCTTATCTCAACAGGCTATCCAAGCGTGCTCATTTTATTATGCTCAAACATCCATATTCAGGAAAATAATAGTTTAATTATTTGCTAAAGTAATCTGTCTCCATGACATATCCAATTCCATTTTGAGTGACCGAGATGCCTTGTTCATGAGCAATTTTTGGCAGGAAACCAAATTACATATGAGCTCTTCTTACCATCTAGAATCTGACAAGCAAACAAAGGCAGCAAACAGGTCTCTTGAAGCTTATTTGTGATGCTTTGTTATGGATCAACCTCGAAATTTGTTCCTCTGGCTCCACTGGGCTAAATACTAGTAAAATACTGATATGCTATCCAAAAGAGGAAAACAATATAATAGAAGTCGAAGAGAATGACAATGTGTTTCATTTCCAGTTGCCGTTGACATTTGATGCAACATTCCCTTACACTGATCTCTGCTACACTACATTGAACAACATCTTTTAGACACACACCTGAAGGATAATCTGAACTCATTTCCCATCCTTGTGATTGTTACAAAAATATTCCTAGAGTACTCATGCATTCTTCACTATTCTTTATGAGTAACAGGAGGATTGATTAACTTAACCTTAAGTTCTATATCTCCAGATTTAACCGCACGGAGCCTCAACCATACACTTTGCACCACCTCTCCATCTATACAACTAATGCAACTTTCAGTTGCAAGACAGTTATCGATATCTGGAACAACCTTCCTCAATAAAGTCTCACCTCCTGAAACGTGCAGAATCTGTTTCAGTCTCGCAGCAGAGACAATTGGCTGAAGGTTGAGGGAAGCATGTCCCATCTTATCGTCAGCCTTGAATCTGTCTTTGTCAAACACCTCCTGTTGAAAGAGATAGTTGGGCATCAGATCTGTTCATCAAATCTGTTATCAAGTGATACTACTAAATAAACAACCAAATCCACATTAAAAGTATTTAACTTTTGAAGGGGCACTACCACAATTTACTTAATACCAGTAACCCCAAACTATTAGTTCACCCAACCTGCATAAAGTTGCCACACTTGATCAAAAATAAAACCACAGACAGAGACCTACGATCACCCTGTAATGAAATCAAACAGGGATATAAACTCCTCATTTAAGCCACTAATTTACCTATGGATCATACAAAATTTCCTATTAGACATATTCCATTCAACCAATCTCCTGCCAGGTCAAAGCCAGGAGAATGTGAAGAGCGAAAGCACTTGTCCACATATCATATTCAAATGGTTTTTGAAATTTAACTCCAAAAATTCAATTGCCGGTAGATATATATTTCAGAAGCTTCAATCTTACCAAGCTTAGAACACCAGCAGGTTCAGTCAGGAAGAAACTTAGCTCTTCATTCCAAACTGGATTAAGACAACTATTGATAACCTTGGTCTTAGCTGTCTGTGAAAGCAAATACCATTCAGGGTAACATTCAAAGAAAAAGCCGTTCAACACAATCATAGAAATAACAATTTTGACCCGAAAAACCAATGCTATAAGAAGAAGGATAAATCCTGGAATCACCTGGTTGCCAAGTTTGACAACTACATAAGGATCACTGCTCTTAAAGTCCCGGATTACCAATCTCTTTCCTTGCACAATTGTGACTTTTAGCAACCCTAACTGCTCTGCCATACAACACGCCTAGCAAAGTAACAGCACAAACAACGAAAGCCACTGCAAAGAAAAGTAGAAGAATTCCAAGACTTCAATAAGATGATCATCTTGACAGTTATTAAATTGCAGATAAACAACAATTGCATGGTAAGAGATTTGACATTATCACCCAAACATTACTTGAGTAAAATAAATTCATCTGATTACAGAGTGGAAGGAATTAAATGAAGGTGCAATATAGGTTTTAACAGAGATTTCACCAACCTAAAGAAATACAATTTCCAATAATTTAGATAACATCCTATTAAAGAACACATTCAACATAAGCAGCTCGTAGCCACACCATCATTCTCCGTTATTTTTCTGCAACTTATGTATATGGTCATACCAAAAACAACTTCCGGTAAATTTACTTGCATGCATAAACAAAACAGTGTGGGGTTGATTAGAGGAAAAGAGCGAGTAGCCAACTAAACAGACAGAGATATATAAGAGGAAAAGAGAATGCAAACAGATCACAGACGTTAATCAGCACCAGAATCCAGAATCGTGTCAAGTAAAGAAAATGGCAGTCACCAGAGTCTTCTGATCCGGAAAACCAACCAACAGTAAATGAAAACTGAACCACGAAAAACACTAACTAGAAGGCAAAATGAACAAAGATGAGAAAAACAAAAGAAACCCACATAGAAGTAGCAAAACCAAAATCTATAACTTACCAAAAAGCAAAGAAAGTTTAGAGCTTCGCGGAAAGTTGAGCGCTTTGAGGTGGAAATTTGTTTTGTCGAGTAAGTTCAAGTTCCAACAGCGGAATGTTATAAAGAAGAGGAGGTCACCAGGCAATGAGACGTAAGCTCAGACGCCAACATTCGCTTGCAAACACGTGTCAGTTTTGGGATTGTTTGACTGAGGTCTCTTGACAACGTTAGCCACCTCAGTTCACACGTACTCGTTTTGGTCTTTTGGTCTTTTGGTCTTCTTCCACTCTCTTTTCTCATTCTTTCTTGCCCTTGACTGTATCCCTATCCCATCTCCACCGCGTCTTGACACGAGCACGTGTGAACTGTACTTACTTCATTACTAGGTCCAATTTAAAGAAATTTTATTTACTTATATTTTATACTATGACTAGTAAATAATGTCAACTTGATAATACGATAGAATAAGTTATTATTGTTTTAAATTGAATTTTCTACAAATAATTATATAGTAAACCTACCTTTTCTTTTCTACATATTTCCATATACTTTTTTATAATAAGATACGAATAAAAGATCTAGTGTAAAAAAGTTTTAACTGTTTCCTTAAATCTTCTAATTTTTCCTCGTCGAATCATTCGTTGACAACTTATAAGGTGTTTGAAAACCTTCGAATTAAATTCATTAACGAATTGAATTCAATTGCATTAATGAGATTGAATTAAATTCAATTTACACTGTTTGAAACAAACTCAATAATATTATAATTGAATTCAATCACACTATTTGGAAAACAATCAAAGTGAATTTAATTATTTCCTATGACATTTTTACCCTTAACTAAAAAATAATCTTATTAAATAATAAAAATTCACATGTACATAGAGAAGTTATAAACATCAATTTTATTATAAGTGGTATCATCAAAAAAGTTCATTATTAAAATGAAAAGAAAAAATTGATTGCAAATAACATTAGGCTAGACCGAGTTAAGAAGACAATAGAAAACTATTATAATTTGGAAGCTTAAAAATACATGAACGAGCAGTAGTTCTTTTGCGTTCACAACTACAAGGTACTATCAATTTTTGAGATTTCACTCCAAACCGCATAATTTCATAACAAGTTTGAAAGGAGAAGCCAAATCGATTCATAACAAGGTACTATGAAGTTAAGGATATTGTAATATATGACATTAAATTGGCAAAAGCAATGGAGGACCAGCAAACTTGTATTCATGCTTCATGTCAATGGATTACCATTTTTTGGTACAAGAAGAGTCTCTCTTCAGCTTTTCAACAGCTGTTGAAGAACTTCCTCTATAAGAAACGGAATAAACAAAAAAGAGAATGCAATCTACACAATAACAAAGAAACAAACAAAATATTTTTCACTTTGATAGATGTCAAAAAAAATGTTTCAAGCATCAACATATTGACACATACAAGCACTGGCCCCAACTACCAACTATACAAACCACCACCTACGTCTATTTTATCATCTCCTAGTTAGTCAGAATGGTGCACTAAACTACACTAGATCCGCCATGAACACTAAATAATCTAATTGGTATTGCAGGGCAATAACAAGACACTAACGTTCCTATCAAGGTTGGGGCATGTCATCTAATGTTACTTTACATTCATAAGTAATCAAGGGAAATTGCATCACGATTTTATTACCATGTTTACATTGTTGAATCACTTTTTATCTTCTTTCTCCCTCTGCTGACGACAACTTGACCGGATATCTAACAAAGTGCTTCAGTTTGTGCCATTCCGCTGGAGACTGCTTTCCCTGTAGCTAAACTGCTTGCTTACTTCACTTTGGTGCTGGTTTTTTCACCTTATGTTTCCAGTTGCTCTGCAATTAACAAATTAACATGATTTAAAATAAAGTCTGGAGCAATCAAATACGATGCATGAACTTAATGTAAAGGTAGACGCAAGTACAAGTGGCTCATCGTCAGAGATTTCATCCTCCTCAACATCTAAAGGTTGTGATGATTCTATAGACACTTTCTCTGGTTCGGCATGGGAATCCTCAGCTGCGAGCATTTGCTGATTTCCTTCAGAATCTGAATTGTCTTTTTTAGCATCCTTTTCCAAGGATTCACTCAAATTATCCGCTTCTCTCTCCTCTATGGCATCACTTTTTTTAGTATCTTGCACTGTGTTTTCTATATCTTCAGAAACTTCCGTCTTAAAATTGGATTTTGTCTCTTCATCAGATTCCTCTGGATGATTAGGGCTCTTGTCTGCTTCATCCAACTGTGCTCCTCTTGAAACCGATTGTTCCTTAACGGATTCCTCCAAATCTGATAGATCCTCAGTCACCCTCTGGGGTTCACCTTGAGACTCATCTGGGAGGAAACAAACCAGAATTGGGGGGGTCCAATAAGCATAATTATCCATATGCTAGCTTTGCAAGATGCAATGAACAGTGTGTATTGAATGGAAAAAAAGAACAAAAACATATGACAATCACTCCAATCGCAATTGAAAGTGCAACTGCAGAACCAACACCAACATAGAACTTAACAAATAATTGGACATAATGATGAATTAAAAAAATAAAGGAAACATAAACCAAACAGTGACATCACATTACTTTTAATTAAAAACCTTTTACAAATCTAATCCACAAAATTGACCTAGCAATTGTACAGCTACATGCTTTGACAACTAACATCCTGAGTTTTTACAGAACTTGATTTCCCAAGAAGATACTTTATTATCAGTTATCTCACCTTCTTCTGTTGCTGCAGTAGCCTCAGCGTTTAATGACACATCAGGATCCCCTTTATCTTTCAATTCTTTTCGCACCTGTTTAGGTTTTTTCTTCGGAGTTCTTATTCCTTTAACTCTGTAATATTAAAAATTGACAGAATTATATAAAGAATTCAATGGAAAGGAAGTGTAACATAATAGCTCAAGAAGAGATAAGAGCATTTCATACTGACATTTTGGTTGATTTCTTCTTTGGATTTGAACCACTGGAACTTCTACTTTTTTTTGAAGGTGACCTGCAAACCAGTTTAAAGTATGAGACATGAACTGGGGAGAAGGATTTCTATGCAACTCGAATTCCATAACCAAGCCATTAATCATACCACAGAGAAGGACAAGTAGTCCCATAAGTTTATATAGAAATGGGTGCTAAAGTAACAAACTTTTATGACATATATCCTAACATTGCCAGGATTGAGAAAAAGAAAAATCCTGCAATACATACAATCCTTACCATACAGCAGAAAAGGCCTGTTGAGAAGAGCTCAACTTCTGAAATGGAAAGAGGAAAAATTACAAAGGCAATCATCAAGTAATTTCATCCTGGGAAAAGTTTTTGAACCCAGAAGCTTGAGGAAAGAATGTTAAAGATAGTGGACCTTTGAAGGTTCATGATCAACAAGCTGCCATCGCTCTTTATCTAAACGAAGTACTTCAACATCTCCATCCTCATATAGTATCTGCACCAAGCAAACAGATGATATTCCAGACATGAGCATCACAAATAGTCCCAATACACAAATTCAGATACAGAGAAGAGAGAAACTTACCACATGTTTTCCCTTTAGTGGGTCATAAGATTTAACTGTACCTTCATAAAACCTGCCAATATGACCAGCATAAATACACAAACGTAATCCCAAAGTTAAAAGAGATTTCTAGAATGCCATTGGACAGAAAGCAAGGTTTTAGCACAGCATTTACCTACTCCCATCATCTAAACCTCAGTTCTATATGGAACTTTAAATCTACTTATCCCCCAACACCACCCAGAAGTAGAATGACAAACAGAAGCATCTTAAACTAGGAAAAGATAGAAAGAGTCTAAAGAAAATTAGCAAAGAAAAGAAAACTTAAGAGACGTTACAGAATGTCTTACTCAGTAACAGAAGCGCATTAACTTGAATTTTAAGAAGTGTTCATGTCAACTAAAGAACCAAAAAGTATTGCACATAGGGTAAAAGAAGTGGCAGGACAACTGTCTGAAAATATTATGGCTTTCAATCAAACAAAACTGTACTTACTCTTTATCCAAGGGCCACCAAACTTTGATTTTACACCCAATTAGTTCTTCATTGTCAATGACACTTTTCTTTGTTGAGCACTGGAAAGACGAAAAGGAAGAGGAAGTTAAAGCTAAACAACAAGAGATATAAGTAGGACATCGTATTATATGATGGAAGGGAAAATATCCAGAGCTGCACATCACAGGAAAGAAACCTTCAAACAAGAAAATCAACTACAAGGAACAATAATAAGAATTAGAGTATGTCTCATGCACAAAAAAGAGTTGCCATTTACAGCAGGATTATGCTATATGCATGAATTTAGACTAGACCAGCATATCATTATCAACCCTGAACACCTTAAATGTGAACAGGTATGCAGATGTGCACGGTACTCGTTTAAGAGTAAGAGAGACAGAGAGGGACAAATCACTAAACTAGAGGTAAAACTCTAAATCTCACCGGTCAAAGAAAATATCTTCTTCCATTTGTTGAGGAGGTATTCCCAACTAGGTTTTAATGCACTAATAGAGCCAACCAAGTATCATCATGTTTTTCTTGGTACACGGATAAGTATCACCAGATGGGAAATAATATTAAACATAATTTAGAAGCAATTTCTTAGATTATGCTCAACTGAAAGCAGTATTGAAATAAACTTGATATTGTTTCAAGTGAAGGGCATAATATTAACCTTTGCTAGCCCTGCAACGCTTCTTCTTTTTCGCTTCTTGGTGGATTCAGTCACAGACTTGTTAGCAGCATTCTTCTTATCGGTCAAAGTCCGCATCTAAGCAGAACAAATTATTTAAAAAATCATTAAACATATATAAGCCACCATACCAATAATTAAATAAATCTTACCATCAGATCATCTTCATCAGTATCTCCATCTTCATTGTCATTGTGACCCAAATCAGTAGTTTTGCCTTTTAGTTTTGATGAAAAACTTCTGCCTTTTCGAAGGAAGTTAGATTCAGCACTTTCTTTCAGCCTTAACTTTTTGTCCCCCGAATTAGGACTGGAATCATGTCCTAAAGCTTTTAACGAAGGGTTTAAAGGACTTTGAGTTGATCTTAAACCACTATGACCGTATGATGATCGCCTGCGTTTAGGAACAGGAATGGAAGAAATTTCACCAACTTTCCTCTTTTGAGCTTTTTGATGATCCACTTCTGATTTTTCCTCGCTTGAAAAGTTTTTGTGCCCATTGCTAGACTCAAACTTGCTAGATATCCCCAAATTATCCAAATTAATTTCCCTCACCATTTTTAAAATATCAACATCATTATCAGCACCCCTTGCTTTGACTGATGAAGATTTCTTTTTACCCGTTCTGCTCTTGGTTCCCTGAGACTTCAACTTTCTTATGATTTTCCCAAGAGGCATTTCATTTGCTTCTGCTTCGCTGTCTTTTTGAGCCTGATCGTCAGCAACATCTGAAACAACCTGAGTTTACCACAGGAAATACAATTTAGTAAAAGTTGCCGGCAACACCTAGTGGCACAGAAAAGTATTGCATTGTGGAGAGTGCTTCTAGCACTAGAACATACTTTCTGATCTGTTCCCAAGTTCAGTGATTCCATGTAAGCCAAGACACTCCCATCAGCCAACCATGTATGTCCTTTTGCCTATCAAAAGCACGAAATACCATCGATGAAAATAAGAATATACTCACAATGTACTCAAAAGAACAAAATCATTCAAAGCTAAGTGAATGAAATGATAAAAGGCAGCAATGTAAAAGAATTAATAAACTCTGTTGATTCTGGAGAAACCATCACGAACTTTACTTTGCCATGAGCTCAATTAGTTTACTATCAATAGAACAACTAAAATTATTTGAAGTTGCCGAAACTACCATAGATTCATTGCTTTCTTCCTCTTCATGTGGTTTATACAGCATTGTAGGCAGAGATACCCTTGAAGCCAACTTTTGCAGATCATCCTCCTTTTGAGATAAGCGCTTGGTAACTGCCAGCCCAAGATCAGAGATAGCATGGGAATTCTGTGGACATAAAAAATTCAATCATAAGATCATTTTTATTCACTAAAATTTTACAGTGACCAGTCATCACTTTTGTGGTAAGTTGCTATTCATTAAACAAAAAAGATAAAGAAGAGTACACAGTAGGAATAGTTTCTCTGTGACCTTGGATTTTGCTGCATCAACTATATCTTCAGAGGATTTGATACTCTGAAATATAGACACTATAGCAGAAAAACTCTCCTCCGTGTTTGAACCAGAATCCAACTTAGCATCTTCATCTTTTTGCACGAGCATTGAAACAATTAAATATAATTTCCTGAAAAAGCATAAAAAACAGATAATGTTACTCTGCAACAAATTTTGTATAAAAACAAGGATTTGATGCTTTCATTTAATAAATTATGTAGATTAAATATTACATTCAAAGCAGAACTAAAATGGAATCAGACACTAACCGATATATTGGTTCAAATGCTTTAACATCTTTCCATTCATCTACACAGGGGCATGACAGATGAGCAAGAGAGTGGACCAAGTACGGGAGGATGTGTTCAGGATAAGGTGACACTGGCGTTGCATCACTTTGGACAGGTGGTTGTCGGGCCTTTGCTTGATGATGCATTTGAATGATATCAACAAGGTTCTGTTTCTCCTGTCAATTCAAACAGGGGGTCAATTTCAATCAAGAAAGTATTTGCAGCTTTATTTTACAGGAAGAAAGAAAGCATAATTAGGCAGCAGAGGTTAAATATGAAACAATCGGTTCCAGCATGTGTACCTCTTCCAGATCAGAAGGCTTTGATCCCACTGAATTAAATAAGAATGCACACGCATATTTCACATCCAGAAGCCTGTCCTTTATATACTGATGGACTTTGCTTAAAAATAGCTTTCTAGCTTGGGGAAAGGGAATCTAAAAGATGAAAAAGGAAACGAAGAAACAGAGAAAAATAAATTATGACATGAACCATCAGTAGTTGCAACTTACAAGTAACTGGAAAACTGATGATAGCAATAACCGGAAAGCACTTTACCTCTGGTGTCCTCAATGTTAAGTGGAAGATATCAATAGGTATCTTATGATCCCATTGCTTTGATAATCTAAGAACCGCCTTTGCAGAAGCAAGTCTCAAGTGGGCCTTGTCAACTGAGCTGTATGATGAGACAACTTGGTAAATAAAGCTATTAATCTCACAAGATAAAAACTGAAAAATCAAAGATGATATGTAGACTGATTCTAAGTGGCAATAATATGATACCTTGATTCTGTATCTGTTGACAATTCTCCAAAACAAAGCATCTTCCTTAGGATTTCAAGAAGGTCATCAATACCAGGACGAAGTTGTGCATCTTTGACAGGCAAGTAGCTCTTAACCAATGTCTTAATACCATAAATCTGCATGCAATATTCATTTCAAATTCAGATAAAAGATAAAGAATCAGGGTCTAGGGACCACAAAAATCAAAACTTTACTTAATGAACACAGCTCATCTTTGAAAGAATTGAGATAAATAAAAAGGACCAACCTTCAACAAGCACAGTTCACTTCTGCTATCCCAACCAACATTTGAATTGTCTTCTTTCTGAAACAATAAAGCATCCTTAATTATGAAGAATATTAATCAGTAAATCGTAAATAAGATAAATTGAAAGGAACTTCAAGGCATACACTGCCGCATTCCAGGATCTTATTTTTGATGAATTTTTCAATCTCTCCCTCTCTAGTTTCAAAAACTGGCATTGCAGTCTGTGCTATGCATCCCAAAGATTGTAATACAGCAGGCAAATGTCTCTTCTCCTCCAACATATCAACAAGTCTCTGAGCAAGCAAGCAACATCGTTTTTATGCAAGTACATTTATAAATGGCACCTTACAGAGAAGGTGACAAATCTGATCACTAGTAGCATACAATAGGGAGAAAATAAAAAAGAGGCACCACCTTGTACAAAACAGAGAGGGACTTAAGCCCATCATCCTTTGTTATAGCTGCCAGGGCATGTACAGCATATTTGGCCTGTCTTCGGGTGCCTTCCAAACAGAACCTTTCTAATATGAGGTCAACTGAACTGCATTAATCAATAAGTGTGTAAGGGTATATTTAAGGTGCAAATCAAGATGCCAATAGTTTAAAGGGCAGTACCTTGACGACACTGCAAGTTGTTCACGTATGGTACCACCAGCTTTTGCCAAAATGTGCAAAGCCCCTTCTTTGATCACATCATCATCATCTTTGAGGAAATTTACTAGTTCTTCTTCTGCCCCGCCAAGCAGTAATGGACAGAAACGTGCAAGAATCTGAAAATTCACATAAAACTTCAATAAGTTCTCAAGAGATGAAAAAATCAACTTGATACTTAAATTATGAGCTTTAAGCAGGAACAAACATACAAATGCCATTTAGTTTAAAGTCAATGCCTCTTAAAGAGACGCAAGTCTGTACTGAATTCACAACAACTAAAATCATAGAAAAAGACAATAGTTATCTAACACAAAGTTCCCAACTCCAGTGACAGTTAAATCACAGTCAAGAAAAAAGATGTTGAAAGATAATCAATGAATAAATGGTCACTTGATGAAGGATACAATACACTTTAGACTAAGGTATTGTTCTTACCACAAGTACATCCATGCAAGATTGAGTAAGCTGAGCATTTCCAGAAGATTTGTGTCTAGCAGCCTCCAGAAGAATATCTTTGACATGCTCCTTGTTGAAAAGTAAATAAGAGCATTTCAAAGAGAGATTGCTCAAAAATTCATTGAGTCTGTGCTTCTCACCAAGGATTTTAAGCAAATCTTCCTGCAAAAAGAAAATTTTCAAGAACAACTTTTAGAAGAAAAAATGCAGGTTCATGTTCAATATAAGTTGCAGGGAACAAGTGACTTCAGTTGACTTATCGAATGAGATCTTAGCAAAGCAGTACAACACATCAATTACTTCTATATTTGTCATAAGGTGCTAATTACAGTGACCAACTAAGGAAAATGTGCATCAGAGTCAGATTCTCTAAAGAAAAAACTATTTTCACCTACTGAGACAAATTGGTCAGGCTTACATCAATGAAGTAAGAGACGTCTACAAATAAAATAACAAACAGTAAGCATTTGGAGCAGAATCAAGAAACCATAGATAAGAACCAGAAATCAGGAGATTGTGGCAGGTATTGAAATGACAACAGCAAATATCATGGTAATGAGTGTTGTACTTAGCACACAATCTGGATACCCACAGTAAGATCATCACTCACAAAGTTGAAACCGTAAAGCTTATGAGTTCTATACCCAAAATTTGAAGACCACAGATCCTCAAGTCTAGTTTTCTAATCAGAAAATTGCAAAAACTGACCGCAAATATTCCTATTATATCACTTACCCGACTACTAAAAGTTTGACATAAGCTAGTACTTGGATCAAGTAGACTTGTCAAAATCTTCCAAATGTTGGCATCATTCAATTGATCAAGTATCTGGAAATTCTCCTCAGCTTTCGCAGGTTCAGCAAATGAGCGGGACATGATCCGGAAGCAAAACAGAACCTTTTTTTGGATCTCAGGAACATCTCCATTCTGCAATTGAAACACACAGCATGTAACTTTTTTCTCAACTTTTATGCTAAACATGAATTGAGTTAAATTTGCTAGATTTGTGTACCTGATGCATCTGCCTAAGGGACAGATATCTCTGCATCTCTTGCTGTAATCTGCATTAAAAAATGTAATATTCATAAGAACAGCGAATAATTCATCAGATTTGCAAAAACGCCAATAGTCAGGTCTAAACCAAACATTAGTTAAACTCACCTTTGTTTATGCTCCAAAATCTTCTCAAATGCTTTAAGCTCAACTTTGTCAAATGCAGAGAAAACTCTGACCCAGTGCTTAACTCTGTTTTTTACAGAGAACTCAGCTGGAAATAGAGATCCAGAAAGAGTTGATTCAATTGTATCTGATCTGAAGAGAAAATATACATGTTAGAAACTATTTTAACCAGTAACTGGAGAATCAAGAACTTAAAAGCTATAAAGTTTATCAGATCAACTAACATATTACCATGGAAGGGCAGAAGAGGAAAGGAAAAAAAATATGGCAGAGTGAACAGTAATATGTCTTACCTGAAATCTTTGTCATACAAACACCTCATAATCTTTCCAGGAATCCAATCGAATTCACTTAGATTTATTGAGCCCTCAGTGGACTTCACACAATAAACCTTGAATATCTCAGCAAGTTTCTCCATGGTATAACTTTTAACAAGTAACTAGAAGTCCAAGAAAGAAAAACACCACACATTAATTACTATGAATAACACCATAAATACTTATGCAACAATTTCATGCACCAAAAGAAAAGAGCAATGAGCCTACAGATTTATCCCTGAGACGATCTGCAACTAATTTTATTGTTTCTACAGGAATTGAACTCAAGGCATGACATGCCACATTGAAGATCACGTCAACAACTTGCTTTCGGACATTCTCATCATAGTCCAACAGTCGATCACAAAGGGCAGCTGGGATATATTGAACCAAATCATATAAGGTAAGGTTCTCAAGGAATAAATTTGTCAAAACAATCACCAAACTTACAAAAGATTTGGGGAGCCTCAGCTCGAAATGGATCTGTCAACAGGCAATTTTTAACATGTTCGAGGACAGACATCCTGACCCCAACTACTCTATCAGTCAACCTTTTCAGAAACTCTAAAAATATTGGCTGAAACAATTCACCGATGGGAGATCCTGGCACAGCAAATAGATCTCCGACTAATTCCACAGCTTTCAAGCGAATCTCTAGCTTATCTGCCTGCAATGGGAATAAACATAGTAAGAAATTACTAATTCATTTACAGTAAGTTACAGCATCAAAGATTAATGAAGTCTTAAATTCATATGTACATAAGTACATCAAAACGTGCAAGCCTTTTTCACAGTGCCACAAGATATTTATGTTGACACCAATAACTGAATACTAGTGTAATATAGAAGCAAGATTTTTGTAAATGTAGGCATAGAAGAGTATGAGTAAGCAATGGATCTGGAATTACCAGTAGCTCCCCTGTGATATATGGAGCAACTCCTGATAGGATATTAGGAGCGCAACGATAAACATCATATATAACTTCATGGTAGTCAATCTGGTTATCTGTGGACCTATTATCACCGGATATAGATGATATCAGGAACTGTTTTATGCCATTTTCAAGTTTTTTGGCACATTGCGCTATAACATTCATGGCAAGCTTCCTTGCAGCAGAGGAGATCTCCTACAATTTACATGCATCATTCAATTATCTGCCATTAAGGATGCCATATAATAACAAATACAAAATTAAAAATAATAATAATAGCCCTGACAATGTTAATTGCAATATAGCTCAACGGAAAATGCTTACACTTCTGTTACGTCCTAATACAGACAAAATAATAAGCAAAAGATCCTCTCGAACATCCTCACTTTCTTCAATGAGAAGGACCATGATTGTCTGCATCGAAGACAATATAGTTTCTTGATGATCATCACTGCAAAGACAAAGTTTAGATCAATCACTTTTTGAAATATGGAACACATACTTCCATTATTCAGAATATGACTATGAGCCCCAAATATAAATGAATAGAGAACTGGGTCGACACAAGAAAGGGATTAGAAAAGGTTAAGGAAAAGAGTCCAGACCAAAGAGCCTGCACTTAGGATTATAACGCTAAAAGTTGATCCATCCTTAAAAAAGATATCCTATATTTATCAACCAAACTAGTGCAAACATCAGGAACCACTTATTTATACTTCTACCAGAACTTTAGTCTGTTATCATGACACCGAGACCACCTTTAAGCTCAGACACACACGTCCCATCCCCCCAACAACTCCATAAACTTTCTAGTAGGAAATTAGCCACCAGATTGTCAATCAAAACATAGAGAACATATAGTTCCATGCTTCAACTACATCAATTTTATAGCAAACAATCATATCTGGGTAGAGAAGCTTGAAAGTTGGATGAAAATCAAAAGATTTAACTTGAAGTGTAAATGGAAACGTCTCACTCTCAAACTTTTATAAGGAAAATCAACCATTTTGGCATGCCATAGAGACGAATTCTAGATTGGAAGAACTAACATACAACATCCAGATCTATAGAGACATATTTCCTTGATCCATATTATTGCACTGAGCTAAAAGATGCTAAAATAAGAGAAAAATGAGTCCAAAACATGCAAATAATATTGACCATCATAAATGAAACAAAACCATGGGATATAACACACCTGGCTACAGAAAAAAATGTACTGAACATCTTATTCACCAGATCATCGCTTTCAAGATCCAACATCGCAACACATGACCTACATTTGGCAAGAGTGTCCACAATAACAACACTCCTTCCAAATGAGGGACTACTAGCTTCGCTTAACCCACTAAAAGTGTCTACAATCAAGTGAAAAACATCCTGCAGACAGCAAAACAATTAGCTAGAAACCAAAAATTTTAAAGTATTTTAGTAAAATGGAATCCATTAGTCAATAAGTGTGATCAAGGTAAAAAAAAAAAAAGCACCTTTAGAACATCACCGCTGTAAGGAGCTTCAGGTGCAGCAATCCGGGTTATCTCACAAATACAGGTTGCCACCAAAAGTTTAACATCTCTATCTTGATGCTTTAGTAATTCCATCTTTATAATTGCATCAAGAAAAGGCTGCATTGACTCCATTATTGAAGTGGATGGCGACTGATCCATTTCAGAAAGAAAGGTAGCAGCTTGCTGCAGGTATAGCACATATTACTAGCAAGCAACAAATAAGAAAATAAAATTATGCCCTATAAAAAAAATACAAGCAAGGGTGTGAACGAATATTTTCCATGGAACTAAAAGTCCAATTTTACCAAGAATGCATACCAACAATCTGAATGTACATATTGTAACAGATTGGCCTATACACAACACAAATTTCATAAGACAAGCAGCATAACAGTACCAGACCACAAAGTAAATATCAGTAAGAGGAATGCTTAGTTGGAGCAGTAACTGGTAGCAGTACCCCTGAGTCACAAAAAAGTAGTTTCAACTTAGTTCTAGCAACTTCAGCTCATACACAAAATCCATAGAGCTTATTTAAGTTCTATGTATCTAAGCAATTAACATATATGGAAAGAATAAAAAGAGAATGACAAATATCATCAACAATGGAATGAGTAATTACAAAGGGGAAATATCATTTTTCCTTTGTTACAGCACTTCTTCTGTTCCGTAGTCGTGAAATTAAACAGCAGAATGAGAAGGCCAAAATTCAGGCAGAGAAACAGTTAAAGGGTCTGTTTTTAGCATTGTTTTCGTTGTTCTTGTTTCCAAGAAAGCTTTTGTCCACCCAATATAAATGGCAAAAGTTGCAATCATCAAGTTCTGTTAGAAACAGAGGTAACCTTTAAGCTTATTAAATAGCATATGATCATCTTGAGATTATTATTTCTATACACTTAAAAGATTGAATTAGACCAATTTTTGCAGGTCCCACCTCTGCCAAGTAATTCATCAAGAGCCTAAGATCCCTGCTATTAATGTCAAAATTACAATGGTATTAATGTTTTATTTTTTCAAGACTGCTAAAGCAAAATTCCTGCCAACACGCTGCCCCCAAAAGGAAAATAGAAAATAGATCCATTTGGAAAAGGAAACTAAAAACTGCAACAACAAAGGGTCCAATTCAATAAAACTAATCATTAGCTGTTATATGAAAGGACATTGGAATCGACTCACAAGCCAGTATCTCATGCACATCTGATGGCATCTGCTATGACACAAAGGTCGTTTGGTTGTGCCCAAAGAAATTCATAAACACTATTCACGCAAATAAAGTGCAATAATATATATGAAACCTATAACTTTTGATGAATCAGGTCCCCAAGCCAGGATGAAAGGACAGCATTACTTTTTGTGGCTCACAGGGGTAGCACAACTTAATCCAACTAACCTAAACTCTAAACTGTTACATTGTCATGCAGGCCATGCCCATAAACTGAAAGGTCAACCGTCATAAGAAAATTAGAGACAAGAGCCTCTAGTGAAAATCAATATGAATGAGTAGAATCACGGACAAGATCTTCAGAATTAAAAGTAGAGCATCAGTCAAAAATTGGAGTTCAGAGCCATTTTTTCTATTACTTGAAGCCAGAGAGAACCAAAAACCTTCAAATGATGGAAATTCATTATTTAACTAGCCTAAGAATGTTTTACACCCGAGCTCAATGTTCATTGGCATACGCTTGGTTCACTAAGGGTCAATAATTTAATCCTCAGGAACATATACCCTAGCCTCTAATTACAATATATACAACCGAAACAAATAAACAGAGACACACTATGCAACAAACATAAAATGAATAAAGAATTAACAACATCTACATTGTACTCAAGTAAAGTAAAAAAGAAGAATTATTCAGAAACAATACATCATGGGACAAAAGGGAAGCCAACAAACCCTAATTGAACCTGATTCCCAAAGAAAAAACGCTCCAGGACCACAAACACTACAGAAAACAAACTTTCTAGTCTAAAGAAAGCAAATTCACATACTAAACCTGAGAAAGTCTTAATATTTAAGCTCCCTTAGAACCCTAAGGAGTCTTCTTAAACCCGAAGCTAACTCAATTTGACCTTGAAGCAACCGAAACAAACACCGCAAGAAATTCTCTGTCACACACAAACACATAGCAACAGCAAAAGAAACAAGAAGAAGAAGAAGAAAACGCCAAAATTCACTCTCTTTGAAAGCAAACAGAGAGAAATAACAGAATTAACTAACCAGACCCCAAGAAAGGAAAGAAAAAAGTTGCAAACTCAACATAACAAAATGCACACCTCAAGGAGCTTAAGGAGCTCATCTTTGGAAGAGGGAAGGTTCTCGAGAAGCTTGGATCCCACCTCCACGAGTTGCTGTTGAACCTTCTCCTCCATGCTTCTAAATATAACTACTCTCTCAAACACGACCTCGTTCAGAAGCTTCGAAGCACGAGCTTGCTCATGGACTCCAATTCAAGATAATAGGGTTGGTTAAGTACGCGAGGAAGAAGATGTGATTTCTCCACTCTCTCTCTCTCTCTGTTTTTGTGTTTCGAATATTTTTGTTTTTAATTTTTGTTTTTCTTTTTTTTCAATCTCGAACAGGGTCGCGGAATGAACTCTTAACTCGTAAGGGATGATTTCTCACTTCCATCACTCATCTGCAGTAGTTAGTAATACCTAGCTAGTCTATCTCTCAGATGACATGACGCTAAAGGACAAAACATAACATTATCCTCGGAGTACAATATCCTATGGCAGTACAACTTTTGATTCTAATTAAAAACAAGTTAGTTTAAGTACTTACATTTATTAATATCTTAATTTCCTTTTTCTAAATTCTTGAGAAATTAAATTATTTTTATAATTTTCAATTTATATCTTAAAATTAGAAATAAGAATATGTACTATACAATTTAAGGATTAAACCTACTTGCTCTTTTTTAATGTAAAATATTTATATTTTTTAAATAACTACAATAACATTTGGTAAAAGGGGGATTTTATATTTTCTGTTTTTATTAAATAAATTATTAAGTTAATCTCTTTATTTATTAAATAAAAGTCGTTTTTGTTTTTAATATCTCTTGTTCCAATAGTCTTACACATCTTTTTCAATAACGATAATGACACTCGACTAAGTGGTTAATGTGATATTATATCTTTTGTTTAGGTTAATCAGATACTACCTTATTTTATTAAATTTCATCAAACACATTTATACAGAGTTCACACAAATGTGTAAAATAGAGTTGGAATACCCTCACGAGGATAGGATGCTCCAACCCAACTAATGAAACGTAGTCGACTCTTTTTAATTGAGTTTTTGCTTTCATTAAACGAATCAAGTCTATCCCATTATTTTATGTTAATTAATAATTTTTTTTATAGACTTGCCAATGGAGTGGCTTGACCCGACTCGACCACAATCTAGGGTAGCTCGCCGCTCGGCAGGTAGAGATAGGTCGACCCGTAACTTAAATTATGACCTAACTGATCACAAACAGACCGGATCAACCCGGCTCACAATATTTTTTAAAAGAAAAACTCAAAAACGACGTTTTATTTTTAAAATAACAATTAGGCCATAGGCCTGGCTAAGTCGGCCCATGACCCCTATAACCCGATTAACCTGAAATAAAATTGATCCGGGCCATATTTGATATCCTTATTTATTTACATGTTACTTTAGGCCAATATCAAGCCGATTGTTTTAAAGATGTAAGATTTCGACTCCAAAATTTCTTTTTCTTTCCTTTTCTTATACAATAAGAGACTTCATGAATATTGGTCGGGTCGGCTGTGCTATGCCCAAGCCCAGTAAAAACGACTCATGGGCCCATCAGGTCCACGCATCCACGGCCCACTCGCAGGCGGAAATCTCTCATGTAGAAGTAGAAATATACGTAAAGACTTAAACCTAGCGTCTACTCCATATATAAGGTACTGTTTTATCACGAAAGAGGTACGCAACTCAAAA
>JANZLD010000235.1:9895355-9913330 GCA_026413575.1 Erythroxylum carthagenense | reverse complement strand
ACTTGAATGTGCAAGATTGTTGTTTACATGATGAAAACAACTCTCAACCGGAAGATAGAATTGCACCAATTTGGTCTCTTACTATTATTCAAGTAGAAAAAAACATTTTTCTTCATATGCACTTGCTTGTAATTGAGGATACAAAGTATCTAAGGAATATATGGAAGATTAACATTCGGCTTAATATTCATGAGTGGAATAAATAAAAAATATTATAATATATTAAGAGGTTTCTTTTTTTGATTCTCTGTGAATGTATTCTATATTAAAGTCAAAACTAATGTTTTAAAAACCAACACAAGAAGTTAAGCCGCTAATAAAAGATATTTAAAGTTTAATAGGTTCAATCTGCTGCTGCGAATAAAATTAAAAAAATTGAAAAATAATTGAAGACAAGTGTTCGTACTTATTAAAAAATTTAAATTTTAATTAAAAAAGAAACTATTAAACGAAAATTAATCTATTTATTTTAGTTTACAAAAATGATTAATTTATAAAAATTAACAGATTAATTAATAAATTGTTCAGTTTTTAACAACAAAAATTATTAAACTAAATCGAACCAAAAAGTTAAATATAAATTAATTGATTTTTAACAATAAGAGTTATTAAATTAAATCAAACTAAAAAATTAAAAATTAAATTAAAAAATTAAACGGTTCAAAATTTTTATGATTGAATTAGCCGAACTAGTTGAGTTTTTAATCATTAATAAAAATATGCAACATAATTTAAGTTGTCTAGAAAACTTTGTACTTACTTTTTATCTTTGATTTAGTACGGAATCTTATGAGAAAATCTAATTGACATATTGATGGATTTGATGATTCCTTGATATATTATGTCTTAAAAATCTGTTTTTTGAACTGCAACGTTATATCTTTTTGGTTGATTGATATTATCATTCACGCTTTCTTTAATTACATTAAAATTTGTATTAAGCTGTCACCATTATTGATTAATATGTTTTTAAGCTTGGGTTTGGTTATGCTTATATCAATAGAATTTTGTCAATAGAGTTTTTTTTTTTCTGTAAATCTTTTCTGAGAAGAACTTTTTTAAGAAGTCAGTTGACTGTTTAACTGTCATTTAAAAAAATAATTTTTTGAAAAGTTTCATATAGTAAATTGTTTGGTAATATAAAAAATCACTTTTAATTTTAACTATATCTTATTTTGTAATAAAAATTATTTATGTTTATAAATATTATTTAAAGTATATTAAACAAAATATAAATCACAAAATATTAATTATTATATAATTTTAAACCATACAAAACATTAATGAAAATATATCTAACCAAATCTTTTATATGGATTAGAACATAAGTAAAATATATATTAAAATATATAAAAAGCTAAATAATATTATATAAATCTTAAAATAAATATCAAGTTAAGTAAACGTGAAGATGAGTTTGTAGGTATTGTGAAAATTATGTGTAAAACATAAGGACAAAAGGGACTAAAAAAACTCATTAATTGATTTGAAAAATCTACTCGAAAAAGTTATTTGAGAGGTTTTTTGAGAAGATCAAAATTTGAACTTCTTAAAAATCTATATTTTAGCTACCAAAAAAGTCGTATCTATTAAAAAAAGGTATTTTTATTTTACAATTAAACGCTTATTTTTCTTAAAAAAGACTTTTACAGTGAAGAAAAATATTTATTAACCTACCAAAAGTCCATCCAATCAGGAATTAAATATAATAACGCATTATCCATATGTATAGTAGCATAGTTAAATGCGTTCTAAAGCAACGAGAATGGAAGATGAGCACGCTTTAGCCACTGGCTGATTGGTATTAGTCATTTTCTTCTATGGACCCTCTGCAGTCACCTTCCACTCTTGTTCTGCTTCTGTTTTCACTTTTCAGTCATCTTGTTCGCTATTCTTTGTTTTCTTCAAAGTTACTCCAAATAAAGAGTTTTCATGCACTGTCTTAGTGGAAAGGGTGTGTTCATGAGCGTGTGCTCTAGTAGTACTCGATGTTTTGCATGCTTTAGACACCTTTTAATAATGTTTGACTTGATTATTGGTGTGTTTGATTAAACATCAACAACTTTCAGCGTTGGTAACACTCAGCTCTTGTTTATATACATCTTACAAAAGGTGGTATCTAATTGATTTTGTGTAAGAGATGTCAATCTTTAGTAAATTAAGATCAACCCATTTAGTGTTATCAACTTTAATGATATCAAATAGTCATGCTCTGATAAACTTATTTAATAAATTGTGGATATATCAATTCATTTAAGTTTATTATTCTGAAAATGGAAGGAGTGTAAAATTAACCGTAATCAAATCATGAGCAATAACGATTTTTTTTTTCCAATTCTCTCATCGAATATCAATAATTGAACAACTTATGAATCATAAAAGTAATTCAATCATATTTAATTTGAATTTATATCAAAACTTTTTCCCAACTTGTCAACCAAAAGATGTTCAAACATCCGGGCTCTAATTATATCCACAAAGCAAAAAAAAAAAACCCATTACTTTGAGAAGAATAAGCAATAGTGCTAACTCTCTTACCCTTATTTCTTATAAATAAAAATGTATCACGTTTATTTTATTAATATTAAATATTCTAATTATAATTAAAATAAAAATCTAATCATAGTTTAATTTAAATTAGTTATAGTAAAATTGAATATTTCATATTTGATGTCTAAAAATTTTTCAAACTTCGCAATTAAATCTAATTTGATTTGATTTGATTTTTCTTTTTAACTGCTCTTTATAAGTGACCTATCAGGTTCCTAATATATTGACAATGATTATAAATTATATTAGACAAATTAAAAATTCTTTTAATTTATATTTAATTATCTAATTAAATAATTTGTAATAATATATCAAAATTGATGTTTAACAATATATTATGACTACCAAAATATTAAAAATGTCGAAGGGATTGGACTCAACCTGCATGATTATGATGTATAATTTAATCATTTCTTTATCCAATGTTTTGTTCCTTAGGAGCATTTTAGATGCTATTTCTCATACCGGTTTCGAAGGTTGAGAATTGTTTCCAGGCGAAAAAAAGAGTATGTTCTTGACACTACACTTCCATCAAAGCCTAGTCATGCAACTAATGAAGTCTTGGACTTATATCAATGTCATATTAATAATGCTAAATAAGCTAAATATATGACTATCTAGCTTATCTTTTGAGCTTCAGAAGCAACATGAAAACTAAGATTCTCCTGCTGTGATTATACATCTTAAGGAGTTGTTTGGAGCATAAAATAAAGTAAAAGTTTATGAGACTTTTAGAGCATTATATCAATGCAAGATGACAGAAGGAGATTTAACTGAGTTGCATGTATTTAAGACGATTGACTATAGTAAAAAATAAATTAATTTACTTATGTCATAGGTCATGCGTTAAGCATTGATTTAATAGTTCAATCTCTTACTCCAAGCTTTTCATAGTTCATTGTGAAATTTTATATGATCCAGAGGGATGCGTCATTCATGAAGTGCTAAATATTCTTAAGACTAAAGAAGGATCCCTTAACAAGGAATCGAGTTATGTTCTTGTTAAGAATTCTTCCAAGAGCAATTAAAAGAGTTATAAGAATAATAATAACATAAATATAAGACTTCTAGTAAAGTAGCAAAGCAAAAAGTTAGTGTCGAGAAAAAGAACAGTGATAAGGGCACATATTTACATTGCTAAGACAATGGACACTGAAAAAGGGATTGCAAAACTTGTCTTGTTAGCATAAAAGATAAGAAGCTACTTATTTAGATATATTTATGATTGAGATTAATCTTTATAATTATGTTCCAAATTCTTAGGTATTAGTTATTGGATATGATTTTCATATTTGTAATAGTATGCACATGCTAATAAGGAGAAGATTATTGAGGGAAGGCAAATTGGACCTACGATTGGGCAACGGAGGAACTTGTAATTTAGTTTTACCTTTTAGCCTTGAACCAAAAACATCATTTCTATTTCTTATTTATTACTAGAAACATCATTTTCATTTCTTAATTAGATTTGAATGAATTTGTCCTTATTATTAATGATAAGAATTGTTCCTTTTATAAAAATGATGTTTATTATAGATTTAGATTACTTACAAATAATTTGTATAAATTAGATCTTTGAAAGGTTGATCTTTAACATAAATAGAAGGAAAGAAAGCTAAGTGAACAAACTCTATCTTATTTATGACATTATAGGTTAAGTCATATTAACGAAACCATAATCATAAAGTATGGAGACACTTAAACAAACGTGTGAATTCTTATTAAGGGGCGCTTGGTTCATAGAAGGCAATGAGAATAAGAATGGAAATGAATATAGTGAGGAATGAGAATGTATATAATTATTATAATTATGATGGTTGGTTAAGATGAAGGAATGATTACCATTACCATTGATGGTGGTTGGTTTGTTAAAAATGTTAAGAAATAAAAATTTGTTAAAATTTTGTTTTATAGCAAAATTTAAATATATTTTATATGATTATTTTTAATTTATGCATCCTAATAATAATGAAAAAATATTTAAAATCAAGTATATTACGATCTTTCCTTTCCAATACTCTTGAAGAAAAGATATTCTAGTATTTTTCTTGCATCAACATATCATTAGTTACATAATATCCTCAAACTATTTATTAATCATCTACAATATTGTGCAATTTATTGATATAACCATAATATCCATCATTTTATTACTACAGTAAAATCAAGTAACATAGTATAATACAATTTGCATTCCTCTGATAATATAAATGATGTTATATTTTAAGTAATTAATAAATAATATTTTAATTAATTACATTGTAATTAATTAATTAATTATATTTTAATTAATTACATCTTAATTATATTTTAATTAATTAGATTTTAATTAATTAATTAATTAGATTTTAATTAGATTTTAGTTAATTAATTAGATTTTAATTAATCATTTAATTAATTATATTTTAATGATACTTTAATTAAATAATTATATTTTAATTAATTAAATAATTATATTTTTATGTTGAATAATTATTTTAATTAATTAGATTTTGTAATTATTTTAATTAATTAATTAGCTTTTATCTTAATTAATTAATTATATTTTATATTTTAATTAAATATATTTTAATTAATTACATTTTAATTATATTTAATTAAAAATTAAAAAATTAGTGTTAGTAGGAATCAAACCCATTCCTCCCATATATGGATGGTATGGATCATTACCTAAAACTTGAGTATGAAAAAACTATTCAATTAATCATAATAATCAACCAATCATTACCATTCATTTCATTCCCATTGATTTATTCTCATACCCCTAACTAAGCACCCCATAAGTTCACTAAACTGATCCGATTATAACGAGATCAAATGAAATATTACTTATGTATTTGTGAATTTCCTTATTATCATGGTTGTATAATTGATCATTAGATTTGAGATTATTAGAGTACCTGAAGTAGGAATTGCAGTATTTTAATGCTATTTATGACTTATTCTAATTATAGTAGCTTATTTGGTATTACTTGGGTATAATATGAACCTATGAAAATAATTGAATAAGTTAATAAAGAATTCGTTACTCTAAAATAATTAGAGAGAATATTTCATTGATTTTGATTATTAATGTTTTAAAGAATTTTCTGATTAGAGTAAATTGAAATTTAAAAAAATATTTTCAAATATCAATTCAATCCTAATTGTTCCAAAGATTTTATTTTTAATATTAAAACATCAAATATAATTAACTGAATAGATAAAGATTAAAAACTAGTAATTAAAAAATAATATTATACATAAAATTGTAAACAACATATTGGTTATAAGACATAATCTAACATTATAATATGTTTTCTTTCTCAATCAATAAGTTCGGTGAATTTATCTTTTTAACTTCTCATGCTTGTTTTAGAATTAGTTATGTTGTTTACTAAACAAAGAGAGATTTTCAAGATAATCAACATGCTCCTAATATAAAGTTTTATTTAATTTTTCCATATATGAAATGAATATATAAGCTTTTGTTTTATAACATGATTAATTGTAAAAGAAAACTCAAATTTTCCTCAACTTTTCAACCATAGAATAAACTTTAAAACGTAGCAACAAAATGTTCAAATGTTCAAAATTTTTAATTTTAATCCGATGTTAGTTTCACCGTTATTTTTGTTGACGTATCACTGTCACGAATTAGGAAACCCTTATTAATAAAATGAAGTCGTTATTTTATGATAATCGAACGAAGTAAATTTGACCAGGTTTGCAACTTTCTTTATAACTTTCTTCAGTGTATTTCTTCCTGATTAATGGAATCATACCTTCGGTCACCACATCACGAGCTAGACCTTTTTCAGGAATTTCATCAAATAGTTCTCTTGCTCTTCTAATGTCACCAGCTTTACAAAGTCCCTTTCTTAAGGCATTATAAGTGGCAATATCTGGACCGATTCCTTTATGAGACATGCTTTTACGGAGTTGGAAAGCCTTCTCTATATCACCTTGCTCACAAGAGCCAGAAATGAGAGACTTGTTTTCGTGCACAAGTGAGAGAAAAGTTAGGGACTTGAGGTCGTGAACGACATAGTTTCACTATGAAATGCTAACGTGTTTGAGTTTATTGACACGTGGCAATGTTACGTCAGTAAAAATGACGGTGAGCTAAAACAGGTCGGTATCAATCGAAAATATCGTATCAATTTGGGGTGATACGGTACAATCTGGTACTCATAACGTGGATAAAAAGTCGAGAAATAAAAAGAAATAAAAAGCCATGTCACATGTAAAAATTTATCAAAAGCCGCAATTGGACTATTCGGAGAGGACCAGAATAGAAATTGTTTTGAGTTTGACATGCTTAGATACTTTCTGAACAGAACCAAAATATGTTTTTTATCCTATTTCCGGTCATTCAACTGATCAAACGGTCAAATTCATATCCACGTGTCAGAACCTTATCGACAAAATGAACGGTCCAAAACCATCCCACTAAATTAACTAATATATAAAGCAAAGTCTCCTAAATTGTCTGCGAAGAACCTAAGATCAGTGCTCTTTCTTGTACTTATTTGTCCTACTACTCTCAGTTAAAAGTAATCCAAGTTTCATCGATCTTCACTTCTTGATTAAAACCCAAATTTGTCTCTACCTTGTCAACCCAAGAATCTGTTCCGGGTGTTCATACATAATATTCCTTTCTTGGTTGTTTTCTCGCTGAAATCTTTCTGTTTTAATTTTCTGCGCGTTGTTGACCCAAAAGAAAAATCTGATCTTGGTGATCTTGTACATGTGAATATTCAATCTTGGTTGCTGTTTGTGGTTTAAAATGGCGGATTCTGACAACGAGTCAGGAGGGCATAATGCAAATAGCGAGTCGTCTACGAGAGAGCAAGACAGATTCTTGCCAATAGCAAACGTGAGCAGGATCATGAAGAAAGCTTTGCCAGCCAACGCGAAGATTTCAAAGGATGCGAAGGAGACAGTGCAAGAGTGTGTGTCGGAGTTCATAAGCTTTATAACAGGGGAGGCGTCAGATAAGTGTCAGAGAGAGAAAAGGAAGACTATTAATGGTGATGATCTGTTGTGGGCTATGACTACTTTGGGCTTTGAGGAATATGTTGAGCCCTTGAAGATTTACTTGCAGAAGTACAGAGAAATGGAGGGTGAGAAGACTGCTGCCGCTGGCGGTGGTCGCCAAGGTGATCATAGAGATGGCTCCGCTGCCGCCGGTGGTGGTAGTGATCATGTGAGTAATGTGGGTGAGTTTGTGGGAAGTGGGGTTTATGGAGGGATGCAGACAAGCATGATGATGATGGGGCATCACCACCAACATCATCACAACCACCATCACCAACAAGGACATAATATGTATGGATCTGGTGGTGGTGGTGGAGGAGGAGCATCTTCTGGCAGGAACCAGAGGCCAAGCTAATGTCAGTACTCCATTTTGCTCTTTCTAGAATTTGTTTGTTCTTCCCATGACTAGGGTTGTGGTTGATGAATGACTATACATAGCAATATGATGTCTCCTTTTCTCCCTTGATTTGTTATTCTCTTGTAATTCTATAGGAGGAATTGAAGTGTCGGAGCGAAAGGTATGCAAATTGGCAAGAAATGAAATATCTTTGCCCAATTTAAAGCGAATGATAATATTGTATATGAGAGTGATTTTGTATCATATACAGGTAAATTTTGTCTTGGTTGTTGTTTCAGTTCGCCTCTAACTAAAGATTGGAGGCAGATCAATGAACTCTCATGATCAACTTCTTTCTATCATTGAAAACAATATAATCTAAAAAACATGCCCAAATCAATGGTAAAAACATGGTTTAATTAATGAACTTGCAGCTGATTGAGCAACATCGATTGTAACAACTAATGAATGGTAAAATATGCAAGTATATGAAGTTGCAGAACTTGAATCCCCTTCCAACAGCGGATAGAGACTATAAATCAGATTACTAGTTTGTCAGATCTTGAGCATCCACTTGCGAGCATATCTTCTGATCTGAATCACTAGTTTTCTTTGCTGCACATATTTGTAAAACATGCTTCAGGAGCTCCTTATGTTCGATAAATGATTTTGGTACATATTCCTCCCACAGCATGTTTTGCCTGCAACTGTAAGCAGACAGCAGCAATTACAGCAATTACCTTATAAGTATCACCAAGGTACCTAAATTTCAGCATCTAGATCACTAAACTGATAAGCCTAATGTTCAAGTCATTGGTTGCAGCCCAAACCTACCTCAATTGCCACTATCTCCTATTCTCTCCTATTCTTGCTTCTGTGTTTTGGAGGAATAGGAGCTGGAAAAGAAGAGCAAATCACTGTTCCCAAAAAGCTTTGTGACTTCGCCTGCAATTGCTTTTAAGGACAGGAAATATTTGTTACTGCCACAGAGCTTAGTTGCTAGCTGGTTATTTTTGTGTTGCAAACGTTGATTATAGCTAAAGTCAGCAATTCCACAGAAATCAACACTATGAGTGCCAGTAGTAGGAATTTTGGTTCTATCTCGTAAACCAACAAGGAAAAAAGACAACTCATCAGTTGCAGAGCTACACAATCAAAATCTACTCCCTCTTTGATGACTGATATATCTTCTCTCAATAGATACGGCAAGCTGTGGATTACCTTCTTACTGCTGTTTATTGTTTTTCTCTTCTTACAGCACCTGCACATGTCTTCCCCCTCAGACAATAAGTTATTCAGGTTGTGATGCAAATTCTGCAGAGTGCAGCGTCACACAAAGAGAACTAGGATACCAAGTTCTTACAAGTAAAACGGGCCACAAATGCTGGAAGGAACATCTATCTTGTATTACAAGTACACTGAATGATAATCAAGCATAACCAAGCATCATTTTCAGCTATAAATGCTTTACAGTGGTCATAATTTCTCACCTTTCTCTTCATGACTAGCAGCACATTGCCATTTATTGTTGAGGCCAGCTACACCAAATTTCCTTATGTTATAACAATAAGCATTTGCCTAATTCTGGCCAACCGCTCTCGGAGAGAAAATTTACCAAGCATTATCCAAGACTGAATGGATGAAAAAATGCAGCATGCCACACCTCTCGAAAATTGAGTGTATTGCTTCCCTCCCTAGGCATGCCTGCTTGAACATCAACAGGATTCTTTTTTGTTGTTTCCAGTAAAAGCTTTGAAAAGCTCATTTCAACTTCTTCAAGCCCGACACAGCCTTTCTTGTCACTCATACTCAAGGTTGTGAGATTGTGAAGAAACCTGCACAGCTAGAACTGGCTTCATGTTTTCACCTGGATTCAGCGTCTAGGATGAAAATATTGAGCACTGAGGAGAGATATTTCTGAAGGTCTGGTATGACTCCCCTTGATAGTTCGGGCATCATGTTCATGTAAGAGAATACAAGAAAACAAGCTATTTATCCTACAAAAACACAAACATTTGAAATGATGTATGAATATTACAGAATAAGAAAAGTTCGATCGGATTTCCATTTCATAGGGAATATATCCAAAAGTTTGATATACAATAAGATAAGTCATCAGTTTCAAGTCAAAAACTCTGAGGAAGATATGTTATTGGATAACATCTCTCTACGACCACAAAGTGCTACAAACTTATCATAAAAAAGCAACAAAGGACACTTATCTTTCAAACGTGTGCCATCATAAGCTTCCTTAAGGAACACTGTACCCCTTGCACCTTTATTAGTAATGTAAAATATACCATGATGCTTGACCAAGCAAAGCAGTAACCTAGATGGTAACATAAACTCGGAATGAAAGGCATCCAGTTGAGCAGATGTCAACCTTTTCTCTATTGTCAAACTAAGGAGCTCATGAAGCACTCCCACCACACGCTTTCTTGCCTTTGGATCAGCAATATCAAATCTTCTAGCATTCAAGTACGGAGAAGGGAACTCCATCCTCTGCCACTTTTCCAGTTCTGAAAGATAACTCATGTTCGGCCTAAAACCAGCAGCAAAACACATTTTAAAGGCATGAGGGCCCAAAAAGTTACCATCTTTTGAGATCCTAACCTTCCGAGGCGGATTGACGCCAAGAACTCCTTGATTTGCCAATCTTTCCTCACGGTTAGTCACTGCCAAAGAAGAATCCCAGTTCTCCAAATGAAGGCAAGCCTTTCCATTTACGTCTTTCACCGAAAAGTATTGGGGATACTTTGGAATTACCGATTGCTTGAAATCTGGAGGCAAACCCAATTCATTTTCAATGAATTCAATCTTTTCTAGTGGCACCCTACAGTCAACAGATATCATCAACAACTTCCTTAAGTTTTTAACCAAAATGGGCTCCATTAAGTGCCTAGCTTCATCTTCTTCACAAGCAACCTTTACAGCTTTCTGGGTAAGCATAACAAACGGAGGTTTTCCATTAGCACCTCCACCGACATAGAATATAGAAGGATACTTCTCAATGACACCCATCAAATTCCATTTATGGACAAAACCAACTTGCTTCTCAAGGTCTCGAAGAAGGACTGATTGGTGCTTTTCCGATTGGATGATGGATTTCAAGTGAAATATCAAAGATGGCTTTTTCTGCAAGTCCATGACTCTGTCTAGTTCGTAAACTCTATGGTATATTTTCTTCTTTGGCCGCCTTCCCCCGCTAGATATCCTACGCTTAAATGAAACCCACATAGAACCTGAGTTTTCAAATGGACCTAAAAATGAAAGTTCAAGAATTTCTCTACTGGGTAAAACAAAATGCTTCAGAAATTGGCATAAGCGAGGCATATTAGAAATAACTGGAAAACGATTCTCTGAGACAAACAATCAAACAGTTGGAATGTTGATTCTTCGTGAAAGACGATGATTAGTAGCAGTCCGATATGTTCGTGAAAAGACAAAGCATCTCAACATATGTACCTTGGCTGCGCTTGATTACGAAAGCTCATTAGTTTCGGCATCTCAGGAACTAAGCCTATCAAAGAGCACCTTATTGACAAAAGAAAAGCGTTAACATGTCATGGACTCATAGCAGAAACAGGTAAAGGGTCACAACTAGCAATATTTCACTTCACACAAACTGCACACTAAAGCAAAATACAAATGTCATCACCAAGGGTAAACTAAGCTTCTTCTTTAGCTCCCTTCTATTACCAAAAATGGACGATTTGTGCCCGATTTCAATATTTATATCAATGTCATGCTATAAGAAACTGTCCTTTGAAGAAACGAGGAATGAGGTTCTTTTCATTCAAGTTGATGAAAACATAAATGTAGGAGGTAGTTGTTTGTCCAATTTGTGGTCACTAGAAAAAAAAATCTCTCTTGAGCCAGTTTGCCATGAGCTTAAGCCAAGTTCTCAACAAAACCTTACACTTATAACGTTAGGAAAGCCAACATCTACAGGACAGCATCATGGTTATCATCGTTACACTTAAAAATTGAAGTTTTCCGAGCGAAGTTTAGAAAAATCTGATATTACACAACCTTGTTTTTATATAATAAAGAAGCTATTTTTAATAGACTCACATATAGATGTGACAATAAAAGAGTGATACATGTACAAGTGTAGATAAATAAAACAAGCACGCTAACTATTTTTGCGAATAAAATTAGCAAAACAATACTTAAATAAATAAACAATTTGATATAGCCAAAAAGACATACATGATGGTGAATAGATCTACTAGTACCTGATACGCTGCAAAGATCGATTTTTCTTGTCATTAGATAAGCCAAAGGTCTTTGTTTAGAGGTCCCGAAGGTACAACAATTTTACAATTTTAGACTCTCTCAGGAATCTTTCCCTAACATTAATAATGAAAGTTAAGCAATTAAATAAAAAGAAGAAACATCCCTTTAGAAAATACCACTAATTTAATGTTATTTAAAAATAAATTCATTTTTTATATGACAATAATAATTAAAAGAAATGTATATTATGGATAATTATCATGTCTAAAATACCATGTGGTCTATTCATTTTCTTTTTTAAAAATAAGGATGGCAATAGATCAATTCAAGACTCAAATTTAGGTTTTTTTTTTTGCAGGGAAGAAAGCAGGGCCTAAACAAAGAGCCTAGGAGTTAAAACTCCACACTTGTTTTCTAAGAAGATAGTGAGACATCCCGAAGGAGAAAATTGTAAAAAGATAACATCAAAGGCAAAAGACGTTGCATAAAAAGCTAACCAATCCGCACAACGATTTCCTTCACGGAAAACATGGCGCACGCGAACCGTCCAGGATCATGTTAATAGTGCCTGAATGGCTTGAGTGAGTGAAGTATTATATGTCAGACTAGAGGATGAGAGAATATTGATGACCTCCAAAGAGTCAACTTCTAATTCCAACTGTCGATAACCCATATCCTATGTCAGAGTCAAACCTGAATAAAACCCCCTTAGTTCAGCATCTAATGGGGGACAAAAACCAATAGAATGGACGAAACCTCCTTGCCAAATGCCTGAGCTATCGCGGAAGAGATCACCCGCTGAAGCGTAACGACTAGTCCTGTGCTGCGCGTCATCTATGTTCAATCATATTTATCTCACACTTGATTTATCCCAGCCAATAGTTCGAGTTCTAGTAATAGGGGAACTCCCAACTGCCCGAAAGGTAACCGTATTCGCTTGCTCGATCTAAGAGGCAAAGTCCTATATCACCACCTTGCTAGTTAGTGGCCAGGAAAATTCAGGCTCAAAAACACATTTGTTGCGCCAGATCCAATAATAGGTCGATTTATTGGCTTAGGCCTAGGTCCCTTATAGATCGAGATTTAACATTTAAATAAAACGGCATTATATTTTTTTTGAAAAATTAGATCTCGAGAAGGTCAAGGTCTAATAACCTAGGCTGAACTTAATTAAAAAATATTATTTTATATATTTAATTAAAAAAATCAGTTTTGAGTATGTGTCCCCACATAAGTTAAATTCTTAAGTTGGGCATAAATGAGGTGATGATACATTCAACCCCAAAATGTCGTCGGTCACTAAAACAACCTTTCATTGGTCACTAAACATCTCTAATTGCCCTTTTTTAACCCTTTAATACTTAAAGCTAAATCTTTTAATTTCTAAACCTTTTAAATTTTAATTATTACGTAAAAAATAAGATTATTATTTTATAATATCTGTGTTTATTAATACGAAATGAGAACTAATTAGGAGTAACATAAATGATATAATAAAGGAAAATTATATTTGTAATAAATTAATTGACAGCTATAATTTTGACTAATATTATAAAATTTTAAATATAATTTTTATATTTTTATTTCGATCTAACCCTTTGACTTTAAATAACCTTTTTTCATAGAGACTCAATAGTTCATTAATCACATGTTTTGACTATATTATCTAATAAATTAGCAATTTATCACAAACTGACTGTGTATAATACTAGATTTCACAAGTTTAGATCATTTGTTCCGGTTATTCTGTGCCTATCTTATTTTACGAGCATCCATATAATTTTTGTAGATTATATTTATCAAATGGATAGCTATTCATGAAATATGATAGGTACAGATAACAGGTGATTTATTCTCATATTTCACTTATCAAGAAATGAATAGCTAAATAAGAAGCTAATAATGTGAAGATAAAACAATTATTAACTACAAAGATATATCAATTATACATTAAAAGATAAAAAGAGAATAACAGATAATTTATTGACATAAATCAACCACTTAAATAACAATTACGTGATTAAAGATGTTAAAACGCATAAAATCATCAAGTCAATTAATTTATGACCTACGTTATAAAATTGTTAGAGAATGAACTAGCAAATAATATTATTTAAGACTATATAATATGATTATGACTGCCTCAATCTCCAAGACTCAAATATAAATATTTTTAAAATCGGACCGAAAGTTGAATTGATAAAATAAGAGGTTTAAGATTTAAAAGATTTAATCAGTATTAGACCGTTATAAAATTAGTTAAAGATTAAATAAAATTAAAGATTTTGGAATATAATTAAAGAAGGTTATCCTTAAAATTTTAAATTTTAATTAAAAAAGAAGTTGTTAAATAAAAATTATTAGGTTTATCTAACGCATAAAAAATGATTATTTACATAAATTGATTGATTAATTAATAAATTTATCGATATTTAATAATAAAAATTATTAAATTAAATCAAACTTGAAAAAGTTAAAAATAAAATTGAAAAGATACCTATTTTAAGATTTTTAGTAGAAAAACGATTATATCGGTTTGATTTTAAAAACATTGTTCGAGAGTTGGTATAGTCTCGCTATTTTCTATTTTTTTAACTCTTTGAATTGCAAACTATATGTTGTTCTAAAAGAAAAACAGATTCATTGATTCTCTTTAAATGAGTTATTAAAACAAGTCCTATAAGTTATCTGCTTACCTGTAGGGTTTATCTACAGACTTAAATAGGTCAGTTACTTATGTCTTGGTTCGCGCTCTGCATTAATAACATAACTGAAGCTGAAGTTTGGGTTTTTAATCTCCAGCATCCAAGCCAACTTCAACTTCTTCTCTGAACCAACTTCAACTTCTTCTCTGCCTATTCTACTCTTGGTTCTGTGTGTTAATATGAACAGTAACTCTGTAATTTGTTCATTTCTGATGGCCTTGCTGATGATATCAACCATATTGGTCTTCCCATACTATATGCAGCCTGAGCCTCCTGCTATACTCTTGTTACTGTTCTCCCTTCTTCCTCTTTCCACCTTAGTGTATTCTTTACTCCTTGCACTCTTTGTGTGGTGATATTACTAATGTCACAATAGCCTCTTGCAGACAGGAGTAGCAGTGATGATGATAAAACTGAAGTAGCATTAAGATGGACGCAATTCTACGATTCACATGCATGTTTTGTTTTCCATGGTGTTCTTGAATAGAAAAAAGTTACTGGGATTGCAATATTGCTTTACATGGCTTCCATCTTTAGATACTATCTTCATACTGATTTGAACTTCGATTTGCTTGTTGACACAAACATCGGCGCCTACCCTGGACTCCCAAATGTGGGGAACTGGGTAAGCTAGCATGATAATATACTATAATATTGACAATAAAGCCAAGTCAACCAGAACAAATGGGAAAAGCTCATGTAAACAACTAGCCTGGATACTGAGAAAATTGATGATGCAGGAATAAATCTAATGCCTGCCTGCCTTCAACAGATGGTCTTGGAACAGTAGAGACAAAACCTGTCCCAAGTTTTCCAACTTCTACTCCACCTCATTCTCATTGTTAATATGGTCTGAGGGATTTACAGAACTTACAACCCCATTCCCATTATTGTATAAAATGTTTAGTTCATGAAAATAAGGGCATGTACCATTTCCCATGGACTTCCTGAAGTACTTGTTTATGTTTTCCCATTTCTCTTTGCACTTCTTTGCAGAACGATCATAGCCCATACTACTATGCATTTTAGCAGATATATCATCCCACACATTAGGGCATTTGGAACCATTGAATTGAATACTTCGTTCCGAAGCGGCTCGAAGCCTTATGAGAGCGTTAACTTCAGCTGGTGGCCATCTTTTGTCATTTAAGTTGCACTTGGAATCTTGCTGAATAGGTAGATTGTCTCCATCTTTGTCCCCACTGGTCTCAACTGGAGGGCTTCTGCTAGGCGTTAATGGCTGAGGGACTTCAATATCGTGGCCCACGATGTTCTGGATGAAGGAAATGAGAGAAAGGTTTCGAGCAGTCTCTTGAGCTCTAACCTCCTGCTCTCTCTTGATCCTTTCAGCCTCCTGCCGTTTCCATGCGTCCTCTCTGATTATCCTCTCCCTTTCACTCTTCTCGATCATATCAATCAACTTCTGATGCATCTGCTCCTGTTTTTCCATCATTCTCATCACCGCATTTTCCAAGAAACCTTTGAGCTTTTTCTTTGATTTCCTTCTTCTTTTCCGGCTTGCAGATTCCTTTGCCGCCTTCAACGAATCACCAGTGTCATCACCGTCTGATGATGAACTGCAAAAAGAAAGAACAGAAGAGTCGAAAGTCTTTACAAAGAACACTCTCTTGTGTTGTTTCAATGTGGAAAATCACCCATTGCTCCATGATTCATGTAATTTATTGCCCGACCCACCAATGCAATGAAGAAAGCAATAAGCTTGAGACGCCAAAATTCCACAGAAATCCAAATTCTAAACAATTTTACTCAGCAGCTAAACCCGATCATAATAATCTAAACACTATCTTGATATACAAGTCGCATCAATGAAACACACAAAACTACCGGAACACAGACATGAACATACATTTCATAATCAAGCAAAAGACCTCACCTTGGCTCAACGTCCAACGAAAGGCCACCCTCATAATTTGGGTCAACCCTATAAGACCCGACTCTGACCGGGCAAATTTCCAACACCCCCTCACAGCCGCCCATACCGCCACCATCCACCGCCATGTCTCCAACCACGATGTCACTCAAAAGTCCCAGATTCCCCAACGTGCCGTCATCCAAAATTCCCCGGGCCTCCATCGACGGCTGATGAAGAAGCGGCGGATAGTCATGCTGAGAACTCGACGGCGACCTTTCGCTGCTTCCTCTGATGGGCTGGAGCTTCTGAGGCGGGAGGTTGTTATGGTTAACATCAAGGGAGAAAAGCCCAGCCGTTGGAGTGGAGACAAGAAAGGTTCCAGTGGTCGGAAATGGAGTTATCTCTTGATGGAACTCGTCAACGTTCGAAGAACGTCGGTCGGGGACTAGCAGTTCCATTTTAATGGTAAATGTAAAAGTTGCAACAAAAAAGAAACAAAGGAGAGAGTTTAGTTTAGGGTTTTGCGGCGATGTTGGTCAAAAATGTCGGCTGGTAAATGGTGAAATATCCTATTTAATTACTAATAAGCCCTTTCGTTTTCCCCTAAAATTTAGAATGCTTTATGAAACCAGTCAGACGCCGTGCTCTCCAGCGTTTGGGAGAGGGATGAAACATGGCTTTCGACTACGACATCGTGACCGCGACGAACCCAACCCCCAAAACCAATTCCCGGTGATGCCACCCAGTTTAGCCTGATAGGACCATTCAAGTAGCGGCTAAAAAAGTGGTGGTTCGGTTAGGACAACCCATCAGGTTATGCGAGCTTGGGCAGCAACAGCCTGTTATCCTTCCACTGACAGGAGCGGAAGGTGATCGCTGCTCTGTGAAACCAGCCTGACGCTGTGCCCTTCACTCTAGGAGACAAGTAGCCAAGGCTTTTGCTTTGACACCGAGTCTCAACTCCATACTTGGAATGGACAGGCCAGATTCAGCTACTATCAAGCCCAACCTTCGGAGTCAATCCCATGTTCCACCACCTAAAAGCCCCCACCTGGGTTACAAGCCCATGTCACCGAGCTCAGCTGGCAGGTGTGAGCTCTGAGGTCGTTTATAAATGCTTATTAGAGAATGTAAACTTGCGGTATGGGATACAAATTGTCTTTTGTCGTCTAGTGCTGCTTTCCTCGATACATTCAGTGGACAGATAAAATATGGATAAAATTGAGGAGAAAACGTCATACTCCTTCGATGA